>JAUJPO010051683.1:924-15097 GCA_032270745.1 Tiaropsis multicirrata
AGTTGAAAAGATAACTTAAACGATTTTCAACACTGAAGTGATTAACATCGTCGTAAAATAAGAAGAAAGATTGAAATAGTTGAAAAGATAACTTAAACGATTTTCAACACTGAAGTGATTAACATCGTCGTAAAATAAGAAGAAAGATTGAAATCTAGAACTGTGTCTAGAAGAAGATTGTGACAACTCTATTGAGTAAGGGATTGTGATGAACACTGAAAAAATACTTTATTTTATACCCATGTTTTAGAGATACATCACACCTTCGACTCACAAGAGTAATAAAAAACTAATGATTCTGATTAACAATTGAAGATTCATAAGTCAATTGAGATTACCAATGATTACATTTATCCATAATTATAATTAAAATTTTTAATCATATGCCATGGAAAACATCTCTACAAATTTAACCACTTTGGAAAAAACATTAACACATCCACCAAAAGAAAAATATATCTGTCACTAGGCAGAAGTATACTCGAATAAGGCAGCCCAGCATTGCTGAACCTTACAAAAAGAAATGAAAAAAAAAACTTGAAGTATGTCAAAACAACTGTTTAAGAACCTCATATCAAACAGATTATCGCACACGAATCACAGATCTCCTCAAGCGATTAAAAATCTCAAGTGTTTATAACAGGAAAAACGACCTTTCAAAACAATGGTTTAACGTCGCAAAAACTAACCCACAAAACATAATAAACCACCTTACATACCACTACTATCCTATATTTGACCTTCGTAAAACTCCTCTTCATGTCATGAACACAAATTAAAAACTTACAAAAAAAGAATCGTTACATACGCACACACACCTGTTATAAACACCAAACATAATAAGTCTACAAACCACAAGATAAAAAATCAGCCAAAAAAAAAATCGTACACATACCGACTAAACACCAAACATAACACAAACTAGAGCACAGAAACCACAAATAAAAAAACACACAACCTGGAACGTCATGTAATATACTGAAAAACACGTAAGTATCTTTATAACGCTCCTCTTGTACTAATTCACCCTCTGTTCCCTTTCAGCTTTTTTCTTTGTATTAAAGAAACTCAACAACAGATGGCAAGAGCCAAACAAACGGCTAAGGATTCATCAATAAACTGACAAATCTCTCTCTCTCTCTATACAATCTCTAAAGAAGGCCTCTTTTACACAATCAAAAACCTAGAAATACTTGGTCATAATTTACAGCTTCTTAGAAAACAGAAAATCTTTTATATACAAATTGATAGCAAAAGTCCCAATTATCTCATAAAGTAATAAATAATTCGCGAAATTTTGCGATATTCTAATAGGGTCGCCAGGGTCTTGAAAAGGTACTTCTGAAGAACAAGATTATCTTAAAGAGCTTCAAAATACTTTTTGGCCTGCAAAATTCGACATAACAGCAGTTGGAAAACAAAAAAATGCACTTTATTACCATTTTCAAATTTTCTTCCTGGCCTAAAATGAATTTTTTGTTGATTAAAAAAATATACTTGTTGAAGTTTAAACATTACATAATAAAGTAATGAACGTTAAAATTCTGCACTCTCAGAAAATGATCTGTACTTTGATGTTGTAAAAAGTTTTATTCATTGCATACTACCAAAACTAGATTCATCTTCGGTTGTTTCTAATAGTACGCTCTCTCTGTTTTCACGATCTTTCAAATTTTTTAATTTAACTGTATATTATCATTACCTAGTAAATCACTTAAGTGTCGAGTTAGGTGTAGGTAGTTGTTTTCCCAACTTTTTGATCACTTCTGTGGTTTAAGTTGTTTATTATTTTTATTTCCATTATTTCTTTCTTTGTTTTTATTTTCCGAACCTTTCAATCACTTCTGTGATTTAGGTTAAAAAATTGAATATAATTTTTTCATAGGCCTAAAATAGCTCTGTCCTATATGGCCGAGACGTCACTGGCAAACATGGACAGAATGAAAGCCTTAAAAGAAACAATGCCTTATATTGATAATATTTTTGAGAAAATGGCACCGTACGAGAATGATTTAAGGGAACTAAAAAGAACATTGGGGAGAAGAGTCCGATCCCTAATTTCAAACGTAGACGAAATTTAGAAAATCTTATCAAAGATATAACCCAGGGAGTTTTCAGCACTTTTTGTTATACATTTGTTACATTTTTGTAGGATTATTCTGAAACATCTTTTTTGATCTTATACCTAGCCCTAGCACTTGTATGTCTCGTCCTACACCGAAAAACTTTCATCATTTTTTGAGGAAAAAAACATCTTTAATTTCAAATAATCCATGCAAGAAGAGTTTTTTTCTATTTTATTTTTTGGAGGGTTTTGTAAAATCGTCAATCTTCTAATATTTCCCTTTGACCACAAATAAACAAGTATTTATTATAGAATTAGTGTTGATCGTGGTCCTTTAAGAAAATGATATCTTGAAGGTTGGAGCGAAGAGATTTTCATTGTAAAGGCAACTGTGGCCGGGGGTAACGTCACTGTTTTCAAGCTGATGGATCAGAACAATGAAGAGATAAAAGGAACGTTTTACACTGAAGAGCTTCAAAAGGTTCTTTCACCCCCAAGGTATCGTATCGAAAAAGTCATTCGCAAAAAGCGTTAGAAAGGAGGAAAGACTCTGTTACTTGTCAAGTGGAGTGGATATCCTGATAGTTTCAACAGTTACATTGAAGAGGCTGATTTGATACTTGGCAAATAAAAGAACATGATGCAGTCACAATTTTCAGTCGTATTACCTAGCAACAGTTCAATGGATGTTTTCCTGGACAATAAGACTTCGAGCTACAAAGTCGTGTTACCTGATTCGTTGAAGGTGGACAGAGAACGATATGAAGTTACTTTATCAGAGATACAATTTCCTGTCACATGGTATAACGTTCGAAAGGAGAAGAATTTCTTTGTCAAGACGGTACATAATGTATCAGACTAGGAGTATTACAGCTATTACGAGCGGAATGATATGATTCCAGCGTCGAAAAAAGACAAATTCACGCCGATATCGGATACCAACAAAGTTACTATTCCATCAGGATATTATTCTTCCCCAGAGGATATTGTAGCCTTGTTGAACGAAAGAGATATGCAAAGCTATCAATAAAATATATCTTGTTCATTTTTCGGAATAAGCTAATCCAGTGGTTTCTTGCAGAATCAGAGTTTTCGTCCCTCCATGAATCGATTTTGATGAATGAAATTTCTAAATCTATCCATTGGGAAAACATCTTATCTCATTAGTCTTCATATTCCTCAAATGTTTTTAATCACGTTTCTGTATTTGTCGATAGTGATAGTGTTTTCGAACTCTGCATAAACAATTATGCTTATTGTTGATTGTAGTGCTTGTTGAAATTCTAATTCGATTTTTAAAGTACCTTGCTTAATAATCTCTGCATGACCATTTGAACAAAGCGTCGGAGTTAGATTAAAACCAAATAAGGTATATCCATTTTTATAGTCAGTGCGAGATATATCTATTCCTGCATTTGAATTTAACTTTGAGGTGGTAGAGAATAAGCTTCTATATCCATCAATGTACTGATCACTAGTAAAATCTAGTTTCATCGGTTGTCCTGGCAATGATTCTCCGTTTACGAGTGCTGCTACTTTTCGTACATTATAATTTTTAAAGTTGAAGGGATTTTTATTGAAGATGCCACTAGCTGAGTCATTGTCTACCATGATACCATTCCAACAAAAATTCTAGTAGGTAATTGTCCTTGATAGCAATTGTCCCAAATAAAATGATTCAATCCTGAAGCTACAGAGTGTGTCCGTACATCAATTCGATCTATAGGATAGCAGGAAGGAATGCTTTCTAGTTGTTTTTGTAATTCGAGAAATTTATGTGAAGTGAGAGTAACTTTTCTCAAACAGCATATAGCTTCAATAATGTTAAGTTTGTAGTTTGGATTGTTTTCAGCACACATAAGAGTGAACGGTGATCGATTTCTATGCAATATTATTCTTAACGGTACTCCATTCAACATTAACCTTCCTTGGTTAAATAAATCACAATGTAATTGACCTGAAAGTTCAACAATTTTGCTCTCTTTGAAAAAGTTAAATTTTTGTTGCACAGCACTGTTACCTGCCTCAGTAACATCTTCCAATTTTCCAGCAGGATCTTTAAAGTAGATTCCCATTTGTAATTGAGATTTTTTGCTATCTGTTCCATGATTTAGCAGAGTCTCTAAACAGGTTCGGTAAGAGTACAAGTTGTTTGATGAGGAAACTGTAGTTCCTCCCAAAACCAAATCCACCTGATTAAACATAGTTCCAATGAGATAATTGATTGGCACAACCACATTTTCATCATCCATTACAATTTTTACTTTAAGTTTGATGTATGAATTAGCTAAGTCAAGAAACTTCTCTGTAGCATTATCAATAACGAATTCAATTGGACCATTATCATTTAGTTTCGAGATTGGAAAAACATCTTCGAAAACACCTTGTATTCGATTTCGACTTAAAGGGAAAAAATGAGGTTTGTCGTATTTAACACAACAAACTTCTCCGTATTTCGAAGTCACTGGAATAATTCTAAGCAGCGGAACTTTATAATCTCCGACATTTTGGTTTTCTATGATATCTGTGTAAATGTAGATAGAGTTGTATAACTTTGAAGGTTGATATTGTGAGATGTATTGACCTTCAGGATAGTTCTCAGGTTCAAAACCTAAACATCTGGCAATATCTTGTGCTCTTAAATCTAATGTAACACCATTAGGGATCTCCATTCGTACTTTTTTGTTTAAGTTTCCCTGTGTAAATTCAACAGGTCTGACTTTTTGCACATCGTTGATTGTATTAATCAAGTCTTTAGTGTGTTCATAATACCCAACTGGAATTTCAAAATTTGCGGCGATTCTTCCAAAACCGTTATTTGGTTTAAAGTCTTCTGGTAGTGTTATGCTTGTTTCATTAGGTGTTGGATTATCGATTATGTTTTTCTTTTCTCTAACATTGTACAAATTATGTAAAGAATTGCACTTCTTATAATGCCACCTCCCATTTTGTCGAATTGAACTCCAATGAATTAGACAAGTTCACTTTGAATGAAGAAATTCTGTTATCTGGATACAGTTGCATAGAGCTATTGCTTGGTAGCACAATATAAAATTGATCGTTCATTTTTTTTTCAGATCCTTTTCCAAAACGTAGCTGTTAAACTTTTCTGGGTATCCTTTCCACTTCACCAAACAAGAAAAGCTACCATCAGGATTCCTCTTTTTTCGAATGACTTTTTCATGTCAAAGGTTTCTGGTTCAATCACCTTTTGTAATTCTTCACTATAAAATGTTCCTTTAATAGATTCTTCACCGTAATCTTTTATCTTGTAAACTGTAGGGTGACCTATTACCACATGGGCTATTGAAAAAATTTCTTCCGTCCAAATCTCTTCGTATCTTTTTTTGAATGGCATACTTTCGATGCTTACACGTACTTTATCACTAATTGAAAACTTTGGCTTTACTTTCCTCTTTTTCCTATCTTTTTCATATAAGTTCATCCATACAAGAGGTGAGTTTTCCACTGTAACTTGATTGGGTTTCATCTTGATAGAACGATGATAAGAATTGTTATATCGACTAGCTATATTTTGTAAAACATCAATGTATCTTCGTGTGTTTGCCTTTGTGAAGTATTTAAAGATGATCCCTTTAATTGTTCGATTGAATCTTTCGACTACACTCGCTTTTCGTTCACTGAATGTTGTGTAAAGTTTTATTCTATAACTTTTGAGTAATTCCTCAACCAAACGGTTAAGAAACTCTTTACCTTTGTCTGTTTGAATTGTCTGAGGTTTCCTTTTACTGAAGACGTCGATGGCAACCAATAAAAATTTGTATCCATCATTCACCTTTGAAAGTTTTGTTAAGTCAACTAGATCGATTTGCCAAGATTCATCTTTTTCGAAAACTAACACTCTTCTTGTCTTATGGTTTATGCGAACGGGTTTTTGTAAAGTGTAAGAAGGTTGAGAACGAAGCCACTCCGCTACGTCACGAAATTTAATTTCGACATTTCTTTTCTTAGCTTCGTCAAATAAGCTTTGCTTCCCACCATATGCGACTGGAGAGTTAAAGGAGTAATAAAGTTCGTTTAAAAGTTTATCCATCTTCTTCTTTGGGTTTCCCGTCAATCTGAGAATTCTCTATTACTGTTCTTGAATTGCAGCACGATACTAAGCATTTAATCTTTTCAAAAATTCTTTCAATCGAAACCTTAGAGACGACATTGCTCGTCAAGAGCTGATAACGAAATGAAATTCAAATGTATATGCTCATCATATATTTTTTTTTTCTTAAGTTAAAAAAAGAAAATACAATATTTCTAAACTAAAAATCAAATGCTAAGTTGACGAAGCCCAATCAATCTTGATTTTTTTACGTTCGCTTGATGGTGTTGAAAAAGGGTTTAATTCTTTAACATCTTTGTAAGATTGTAAAAGTTTGCGACTTGATCTATTTCTTATCCAACTTTCTGGTACATTCGTCTCTGATAAAGCTTTGAGAAAGAAAGATAGTATCGTGTAACAATGATCCACTTGTCTTTCTATTTGTCATTACATTTGCAATCAAGTCTATCAAGTTGGAGCCATTCAACTCATCACCTTTGAAACTTATCTCTCCTCGTTTATTCCATTCTATAATTTCAGGATGGTTCTGTAAATGTTCATAAAGAAGCTTAGCTTCAGTTCGACTTTGTTTTGGTATTGTTTTCAACAAAGCTTCGCTCAAAAACGAGTCAATACCATTATCAGTTTCTTCTACTCTGTTGATATTTTCTTTTTCTTCGGTCTCCGCCTCCTTCTTATCCATTACAACTCGAATTGGTTTCGTCCTTGTCAAGTCATATCGTATCGTTTTTTCATGTTATTCATTTCCTTTGTGAATAAACGAACTTTTTCATCGGGTGGTAAGGTGTTAACCAAAACTTCTTTCATTTCTTGTTCAGCACGTTGGAGATCTTGTTTCATTGGATTATGTAGGTTATTATTCGATCTACTTTTGAGTAAATTATGTTCCTCTTGAGGAATCACAACATATTTCTTTCCATGAGGAGCCATGACGAAATCTTATAAGAAGATACTTCCAAGAGCACCCAAAACATTAGGACCAAGTACAGAATCCAGAAATCCACCACCGTGTTGAACCAAAAGTCTTTTTCTTTCCGGTGTTTTCGTTTTTCGATTCACTAATTTTCGTAATACTTCTTTTTTAGCATTCAAAGCTCGTTTTTCTGTATACAGTCACAAATTGCATTAACACTTTCTGGTCTTGCTGCCTCTATGATTTGTTTCTTCTCCAAATTGCTGCAACAGTGTTTATTGCTTTCATCCAATTAAAATTTTTCTGCATGCGTTTTGTCATTGCGATGCGTATAAATGGAAGTCCTTTATCAAATGACAGTGTTTTTGTTCGAGTACTCATCTTTATTTGTTTGGGATATATACTATTTGAGGTTTTTCATCTTGTAGTATTTTTGCTCTCACCCTATACTGATCTTGCATTGTTGGAGTCAGATCAAGTAAAATATAGGAAAAGGGTTTCTCAGTAGCATCATGATACGCCCATGTTAGAAATTTAGAGTTGGATGGTGAGAATTGACGAGACAAGTTCTGAATTTGCGATTTATCACGAGGGTTTTTGAAAATCACCATATAATCTGAATTCAAACTTATGCTCTTTTGGTTTTTATGAAACAGGTTTTGAGTCAAATAAATCACTGATAGATTATCATGACGACCTTTACTGAATAACTGCGACACTTTCTCATCTTTGCTAGCTTCATCCATCATGTCATCGAGAATAATTAAATTTGTTTCTTCTCTATTGAACATTTTATCCATATTTTCTGGAATTCCACTATGATATTCAACAACTGAATTGATCTTCATCAATTCATCATACAAGAGTTGTTGGTGTTTTGAGTAGCACCAAATTATTCTCTGTGGTTGAGGATGAATAACCTCATGCAAGTTTTTTAACAAGCGTTTTGTAAATTCAGTTTTTCCTGCCTTTCTCCCTCCATCTACCATCATGCTAAATGGATGGAGTAGTGCTACTTCTATGATGACTTTTTACAACTGATATGGATGATTGGTTTGATCCATCAATCAAATACTCTCAGAATTTTAAAAAATCTAACACCACCAAATTCATCTTTTACAATGACATATAACATCTTATTGTTTTCTCTTATAAAGATAAACGTTTTCATGTTTAGTGACTCAATGAGTAAATCTTGAAAATTAACACTTAGGCTGCCTCTAAATAAAAGGTTTTTTTTTCTCTTCTAAACTACTTGATCAATGGAACGCTTTTTACCAGTATTTTATTCTTCTGCATACGTTTGCTCATTGCGATGTGCACAAAACAACGTCTTTTATACAAATGATTAGGTATTGTAAAATAACTCAACTACCATCATACTAAACGGATGTAGTCATGCTACTTCAATGGCGTCCTTTTTTCTAACTGACACAGTTGAATGATTTTTCATATTTTGAAGGTGTAAAATCATACTCAATTTAAATTGAGTATTTAAAAGTATATAAGGCTAAGTTCGTTTCAAGTTTCATTATTATTTTTTAGATCAAGAACCAAGAGTCTTGCAACCTTCACAATCCTGATGGCTTCCAACATTGTCGTAGCTATATCTCAATCGAAAGACCAAAGCATTGTAAGTAGATTTTTCATCTTGTGAAATTATTCATTCTTTGTGATAGGTTTAATGACGAAAAGTATGATCAGAAGCTTCATGTTTATTTAAAAACTATATGATAGGTTTAACAGATAAAAAAAGAATGAAGGGTATGGGAAATAATTCGATTATGTTGACAGGTAATGTTTTGTCATCGATTCATTAGTTATAAAAATATTTTCTCTTTCTCCATAGAATATAGATTTCGATGTTGGAGAAACCCTTTCAAATACTATTCAAAACTGAAAAAGACCTGTTTTGGAAACCAACACTTCTTTCATCGATAAATTTTTGAGTGATGCCATAACAGTATCAGGTCCATCATCAGAAGAACAAAATCAGTTCATCGAAGAATTGTTTAGTAAAGAGATCGATGATGAGGTAAACGAAATTGTAACGAAGAGCCATCGTTTAACATGTAAGTTTTGTGGGAAGAAATTGAGTAGCAAGGGGAATAAAGGATTCCATGAACGATCATGTCCACAAAACGAAGAGCGAGAACAACAACAATATGAACAACTGTCAAAGAGAAGGAATACACAAGATAACATTAAGGTTCAAATAGGAGGGCATGTTGTTCACAATCACCCGGAAAATTGGAAGGCGCCACAAATATTGAAATCCACCCTAAATAAATCAGCAGTAGGAAGGAATTCGATCAGGAAAATGGAAAGAATCTACAAGATAGATTAAAGAATGTAATAAAGGCATTTCGACCTATCGTAATCTCCACACACGCAGAGTCGAAAAAAAAAACAATAGTATCAAGTACTATTTTTCTTTAAAAATGACTCGTTTTCACCAAGCCAAAGACGAGAGAGTCAAAACAGATCCTCCAATCATTTTCAGAAGTCAAGTTTTTACGAGATTGAAAAAGGATTCATTCGACTCCAATATTGAGAAATGCTTAACATATTTATTAGAGCAGATGGAGGAATTTGAGAAGAATGGGTCTCGTTGGATTATTGACAGCATTATCATTTGGATTTAGGTAAGATTTTTTTTTATTATTATTATTATTATCTTTTAGAATTACTTAAGATTAAGCATGTTCTTATTTCATTTAGATGTCATGATTGAAAAAAAAAATAAAAAATCTTTTCCCAAGAAATGATCACTAATGATTTTTTTTTTCAGGAATGGTGCAATACGATCCTCTCAGGGCATCATCTTATCTCACTCTACCAAATCATATCAAGAATAAGAAAGCAATTTTAAACATTAAAAACTTGGACAATCGTTGTTTCATGTGGTGTATTTTAGCTGCAAAGTATAACGTAGATAAAAATGCTGAAAGAATATCCAAATACAACAAATATATTAACGATCTCAGAATGGATGGAATCAAGTATCCAGTCAGAATAAACGATATTAAACGTTTCGAATCTCTAAACAACATCAGTGTAAATGTTTTTGGTGTCAATGAAGATGGTAAAATCTATCCTATCAGAATAACCAAACTCGTCAAGGACAATGAAAGACTGCACGTCAACTTATTGTACATTGTGGATGAAGATGAAGATGTTAGTCACTATGTACTGATTCGAGACCTCTCAAGACTCGTGAGCTCGCAAATCAACAAACATAAGAGTAAAAAGTTTATTTGTCAAAACTGTCTTTGTGCACGTCAAAGCGAAGAGTTGTCTAAGCAGCACGAGGAGAGATGTGCTTTCTTTAATTGCCAGAGAGTAAAACTACCATCGCCAGATCATAATCTTCTTTACTTCAAAAAGAAGGAGTGCCAATTACGAATCCCATTTTGCATCTACGCGGACTTTGAATCGATACTTGCAGAGACCGATGAATCCAATGAACAGAGACAGAATGATCAGTCGTATACAAATAAAATGAATAAACATATCCCTTGCAGCTACGCTATGCATACCATCTCGACAGATAGTAGATTTCATTCATCACCAAAATTATATTTTGGTCCAGACAGTGCTGAGCATTTCATCGATACGTTAAAGACCGAAGAAGCAAAGATAAGAAGCTTCTTAAGAAACAAAATTCCGATGCGATCGTTAACAAGAGATGAATTGAAAGATTTCAAAAACTCGAAAAACTGTCACATTTGCGAAAGAAAGTTTAAACATGATGAAAAGAGAGTCAAAGACCATGATCACATCACAGGTATAAATCTAATTTTTCTTGAAGTTCGTATTCTGTTTTTTACTTTAATATAGTTTGAAATATATCCCTATCATGAAAAAACCACTTCCTAATATCTAATTTTTCTTCTCAGGTGAATATCGCGGACCAGCACACAATAGTTGTAACCTTCTCTATCGAATCAACCCAGAAAAGATCAAAATTCCATGCATTTTCCACAATTTGAAAAATTATGACAGCCATCTGATCATGTCCGCAGTGAAACCGCATCATGGCCCCATCACATGTATACCGTCAACTGATGAAAAATATATCTCCTTTAAAATTGGTGGTATCGTATTCATTGACAGCAATCAGTTTATGCCATCTTCTTTGGAGAAACTTGCGTCAAATCTTAAAACCTACCCAGAAACGGAAAGATACATCAAGGACCAAATTGTTAATGAAGAAGCCGAAATTGACGTGCTTGCTGACTTGTTATCAAACTTGCCTGCTGACGATAATGAAAATGGAAATGACATTGATTTTGAAATCAACGCCGAACCTGAAATTCATGAAATTATCTCATCAGATGATGAAGAAAATGTTAATGATTCTGACAGTACAAATGAAGATGATAATGATTCGGACGAGTCAAGTGAAGACGATGAATTAGAAACCAAAAACCATATTCGTCAAAACCACCATCAAAAATTTGATGATTACCGCAACAAACCGTATAAAGAACTGAAATTGGATGATGATCAACAAAAATTACTACAAAGCAGATTAAAACTGATGACCAGAAAAGGTGTATACCCGTACTCATACTGCCGCTCGTGGAAAGTTTTCGAGGAGACCAGATTACCTGGTAAGGAGGAGTTTCACAATTATTTGACGGATACACATATAAGCCAGAAAGACTATGAACATGCAGAACGAGTTTTCAGAAAAATGAACATGGAAACATTTAAAGATTATCATGACTTTTATTTACTAACAGATGTTCTATTATTGACTGATGTATTTGAAACTTTTAGAGACACATGCTTGAAATTTTATAAACTGGATCCTGCCCATTTTTATACCGCAAGCCGCTCTTAAAATGTCAAATGTTTATTTAGGATTAATGACAGACATTGATCAGTATCAGGAAATAGAATTAGGTGATCGAGGTGGGGTTTCGAATATCACTACAAGACATGCCTCTTCAAACGTTCCTACCGAAGATGATTTTGATTCGACAAAGTCGCCTGAGCATCTCATATACTGGGATGCGAATAACCTTTACGGTTATGCGATGTCCCAGTATCTACCGACAGGAGGTTCCACTTGGTTGAATCAAACCGAAATTGACTCATTCGACGTGTCAAAAATAAAAGATGATGATGATGTTGGTTACAATTTGGAAGTCGATTTAGGTAAGAATTTAAAAGACTTTGTTTGAGAATGTCATGTCAACAATTGTTTCATAATCACTACTTGTACTGGAATGAATACTTATTTTAATTATTTTATATATTTCTCTCCGTAGATTATCCGGAAGTTCTCCACAACGATCATAACGACTATCCATTAGCACCAGAACGGATTTCAGTTCAACCGTCAATGCTATCACCAATCCAAAAGCTATTGCACCCGAATCGTGAAAACATGAAAGATTCTCTTCCAAAACTAATTCCTAACCTTAACCACAAACGCAACTACGTAATTCACTACCGGAATTTGAAACAATACATACAGCTAGGTATGCAGTTAGTTAAAATTCACAAATTTTTGAAATTTGACCAAGCCCCTTGGCTTGCATCTTCCATTGAATTTAACACTAAACAACGTTCATTAGCTTCAAATGATTTTGAGAAAGATTTCTTTAAGTTAATGAAAAATGGTGTATTCGGCAAAACGATGGAGAATCTTCGCAATCGAAGGAAAGTCGACTTGGTGACCGATCCCTCAAAGTTCAGAAAACGTGTAGCCCAACCAACATTTAAAAATTTCAAAATTTTCCATGAACATCTGGCTGCAGTTGAAAGAAGTATAACAGAATTAACCTTAAACCGGCCAATCTATGTTGGATTTTCGATCCTTGAAATTTCTAAAACCCTAATGTATGATTGGCATTACCATTATGTAAAGAAGATGTGAGACCAATCGAAACTCCTTTTCACAGATACCGACTCGCTCGTATATTCAATCAAAACGCACGACCTGTACGCAGACATGAAGAAAGACCAAGACTTATTCGACTTTAGTGGATATCCCAAAAATCATCCCTGATTTTCAAATAAAAATAAGAAAGTCATCGGTAAAATGAAAGATGAGCTAAATGCTGGAATTATGAAAGAATTTATTGGATTGAGGGCAAAAACATACAGCTTAAAATATGTGCAACTTGAAAAGGTCGAAGAAGAACAAGAGGAAAGTAACATAGAAAGTGATGACGATAGTGATAAAGAGATGGAGATTGATGAAAAGCATGAAGAGAAGGAAGAGAAGGAATAAAAATGGGAAGTTGTTAAGCTCGAAATGAAAAAAGCAAAAGGTATGAAAAAGTGTGTCGTCAAAAATCAGATCACCCATCAAAATTATTTTGAGGTTCTTCAGGAATCAAAAACATTGATGCATAAAATGAAAACGATACGATCTTTTGATCACAAACTTTTCACAATAGAGCAGAACAAAATTTCACTATCATCGTTCGATGATAAAAGATTCGTTTTAAAGGACAATATTAATACCTTAGCACATGGTCATTTCAAAATTAAAGAATTGCAAAAGGAAACTTTTTAGATTTATATGTTAAATTTTTCTTTTATATTCATTATCAAATTTTAAATCTATATATTGATTTAATTGCTTTATAAAAATGTATATGATCATCATGTTCATTTCCTTTATAATCCTTTTCGAATCGATTCATCACGAGAGCTTTCACCATCCATACCCAACCTTCATCACTCAATAAATCTTTCTTTGTACGATAAGGTTTCTCAGAGAATTTATCATTTTCTAGTATAGTCCAAGCAATATCATTTATAACTACTTCATCTAATTTCTCAAAGATTTCGAAAAAATTCTTATCCAAAAGGTCTTTAGTTACATCACCATTTGATAATTTTTCAATCTCAGATTTAACAAAATCGACGACAGGATAACTCAGCAGCAACATATACTTTTTATAAAGTTTATATTCTTTTGTATATTTCATTTTATTCAAGATCTTTTAAATTTAAAATTTTTTTTTTTCTTCTGAAAAGTAAACAAGACGACTTAAAGTCGAAAATTTCGCCGAAAACATCGATAGTTAAAGTTTCCTGAGATAAAATGTATAATTAAAATCTAGAAAAACTTGACAAACAAAAACTGTGAGAAAAT
>JAUJPO010051694.1:0-15096 GCA_032270745.1 Tiaropsis multicirrata
CCTATTAGCTACCTCTGTGCCAAATTTCAGCTTGATGGGAATTTTGTCCAGGTGATTCTCTAATTCAACCTGACTACTGAGCGTGCCTGGCCTTTTCCAGAACCTCGAAAAACATACCCTTAAGGGCTGCACGTTCGGTAGGTCACTTACCTTGAGTGCCCCGCCATCATCAAGTGCTCCCTTTTTATTGCATTCTGCCATGTTTTTATATCACATTTTATTAAATTTCATATTTTTAGGAGATAAATAATTAAAATATTATCTGGGAAAAAATATTAGAAGAAAATGCCACGAAAAGGGATTTGCAAGTTTTGTGAACAGAAAGTAGAAAAAGATGCAGCCGATCTTTTGCAATGTGCAACTTGTAAATTCTACTGTAAGTTGAATCATTCTATTCCTTTACATCCACTATTTGAGTACACAGAAAATCTTTTCCAGTCTCCCTCTTACATGCATACATACATAGGTGCAGATCTTCCGATCAGCCATGGCTGTACGCGTTTCGTCCGAGTCAAGACCAGTGTCGTTTCTGAGGATGTCTTCGGTTTTTGGTCGACCTCTTCGCCGACCTTCGTCAGGTGACCAAAAGAGTAGAGGGCGTGCAGGTTCATTGTGCCGAGATACATGACCAGCGTTAAACGTCTACTCCTGATGGTGGTTGATAGTTTCGGAATCTGTCCATAAAGTTGGGCGATTGTCTTACGGGCACTCCAAGATACGTTTTTAACTCGTCGATTTCGGTGGTGATATGCGAGCTCCAAACCTTAGGCGTTCAGAGCACCCCAAGCTTTGCGGGAGTTAATATCACGCAAAGTGTTGGTGTAACATCCTAGGTAGAGGAAATCTTCAACTTTTTCGATTTCGTCGCCGTTTCTTGAGTGAATGGTTGTATCGACAGAAGGGTTGATATGGATAACCTTTGTCTTTTCAGCATTCAGGTAGAGACCAATACTTTGGGTAGCCATTTCGATTTTGTGAAAAAAAGCCTCCGCTTTGTCAATTGTATCTCGTTGTCGAGACAGATGATGAAAATGAATGGGGCCAACAGGTCTCCTTGTAGGACACCGGTGTCTATGTTAAAAATCTCGGTATTGCCTTCTGGAGTCATCACAAGTGCAGAGGTGTTTTCTTACATTACTTGAATCGCCCTTACTATTTCTGGGGGAATTCCGTATGATGCGAGGATCTTGAGCATTTTGGTACGGTCTATAGAATCAAAAGCTTTTTTGAAATCTATGAAAGTGATAACTGTTTATTTCTTGTGGTTATGGACCTGTTCGATTAATCTCCTGAGTATAAAAAGATGGGATGATGTAGATCTTCCAGAGCGAAAGCCATTTTTGGGAAAGCACGATTTGGGCGACTTGATAGTTTTTATCTGCCTACTTTGTTGCAAATAGAAACCGCAAACGATGTGTATTTCTGTTGGGTGATTGGCGAAGCCTCGAAGGAGGTACTGACGAGACTACGTTGTCCAGCTGTTCATAGAAACTCTCAACGTCGTCAATCGGGGCATGATTGTGAGGGGAATAACAGCTCAAGATGACAGTTTTTGGATTGCCTTAATAAGTTGCAGTCAGTGTACGCTTGTTGACCCTATTGATAGAAGTCAACAATGGTAACAGTATCTTGTGGACTCTCTCTTAGTTGTGATGTATCATATCTATTCAGTTATTGCGTAATGTTCTGCTCTAGATTTAAAGGACTGTATAAATACAGTAGAACTCCTCTTAGAATATCGATCTCTTCTAGAGCTTTTCAATATACTATTTGTTTCAAAAAAAGAATTACAAACATTTCAATACTCTTCAATCTAACATTTCTTTTGTATATAGCTATAAAACATGAGTTCTAGTTAATGTCGAGTCCAGACCTCGGATCCAGGTTTAGCTATATACAAAAAAATTAGCTATGTTGCGTAAATAAATATAATACACGTGACCCAAAGGTGGGGGGGGGGGGTTACAGGGGTTACAGTTATTCAAATTATTTTTAAAAATTAATTTGATGGGCAATGAATTTACTTTTTCATTTTTTTACCACTTATTTTGTTGTTTGTTTATTGCAGGCCATGCATCATGTTTAGAATTACCTGAGAAGATAGTTCCAACGGTCAAAACGTATGATTGGCAATGCAATGATTGCAAATATTGTTATCAATGCCAAGATATTCAGAATGAGGTTGGTGTTTATTTTTCTTTGTGATAAAAAAAGTTTTCTGCTCATGACATTCCTAGCACTCTGTGTTGGATAGATAGAAAAGGTGTCAAAAAGGGAGCATTGTCATAGCATCAGACCCCCCTGGCCTCATTTTCCTCAAAGATGCTGGGGGCTGGAATTTAACAAAATCTTAGGGGTACCTTTGATTTCAGGGGGTACCTATTTTCTCATTGTAAGGTCTGGAAGCTGAAGAAATCTTCAGTAGCAAAGGCCAATCACAATCCATCATGCTAAACGATCCAAGATTTATTTTGGGGAACTTGAGAGCCTCAATTCCAATTCAGGGTTTGCTTAGTAAGGATTTCCTTAAATTACACGAGGTGCCAAATCACAGTGGGTACCTACTAATGTGTGTTTTTTAGGGGTACCTATTCAAAGTGGGTACCTAAGAATGTGCTCATTTCAGGGGGGACCTAAAGTAAAACCTTGAAAGTTGCCATGATTGTTTCACGGGATACTACTTTACTTGAGAGACTTTATTATTATCTACTATCATCATAATCAGAATTTGAGAGGGAACCCAGAATCATCTCCATTTTCATCTTCACTTTTTGGAATTATTTCAAGAATAAGTTTCATTACGAATACAATTGATTATATAAGCCACTTTGTATTATCTTTCCAACCCGACAAAATCATTACTCGACAAGTATGGTTTAAAAAAGTAACAACCACACCTGAAATCATTTCACAGACTTCAGACAAGTATCGATAAAACGAGCTAATTTAGTTTAAAAATGCTCAAATATTCTTTCAGGATCAGCATTTCAAAGGCTCTAAGATTATGGAAATATTATTTCGATAAAACGAGATACTATACTGATTGATGTAGTTTATACTGGAATACTAAATTTTGGCCAATTTTTCAGGATCAGATTTTGTTTTGTGATGATTGTGACCGTGGGTATCACATGTATTGCGTAACACCAAAACTTAAGAAGAAACCAAAAGGTTTGTTGATAAAGCGAGTTCTTATGTTTTTCGCCTTGAGCAATAATAGTATTAATTTTCCACATCATTTTCCGCTTTTACTGTTTCTCCTTTTTTTCTTCTTATCAGGCAAACCAATTTAATTAGTTGTTTTACGGGCCCGACCGACCGTTTCATATTTTTTGGAAAAGTGAAATAAAAATAAAATGGAAAGTGGAAGTCACTAAAAATTTTGATTTCATGGTTTTCTTCTTATTTCATGAAAATAAATAACAAAATATCAAGACACATTTTCATGACAAACTTTCATTCAATTCTAGCTTTATTTAAACTAATTTGCCTCAAAGAACAAATTTAGTGTAAAACAAATTCTTAAATAATTATCCTAAATTTTTATTTTTTTGCCGACCGACCGACCCACAATTTTGAAACTGCTTCGCCCGTAAAACAACAAATTAACTTGGACTCGCCTCATGCCTAAAATATAAAACAAACCATTCCATTGTTTTTTGTTTTTGTTTTGTATTTTTTTGCCATTGCGTTTCAATACTCAATAGATTTGGAACGCCATGACGACAGCTGGAATGTTATTGGGAGAGTTGAGTTGCATGTTCTGAGAGAACTAAACTAAATATAAAAAAATGCCCAACATTTGTAACACGATTATTGTTCGTCTTCTGTTTTTGTTTTTGTATAACTATTACTTCTCATACTCCCCATTCCCCCCATTTTCCTATTTTAAGCTTATAATCTCTTTTTTTCCTTCCTAACCACAAAAAGGTGATTGGTTTTGCCCGATATGCATCGAAAGGAAGAAAGAAAAAAAGAACGAAGAAAAAATGGAAATTGACGGTATGTTTTTTGTGTTGTGTAAACTATGTTGTGAAATATATGTTTCGAACCGCATTCTTTTCTCACGATGCTTCAATCGAATGTATAAATTCTTCTACTGTAACTTTCCAAGTCTCTCCTTCAAGCATCAGATCACATGTCCCTAAAGCTAAAGGATCGTCGTTAATAGAATGAACTCACCCGTTCAACTTTAGGGTCAACATAGACTTTTCTAGAAGGAAATCCGTCGATATTTCTTAACACCACCCCTGGATATCCTGTGGACATTCTAGCATATTGAAAAAGCCTAATTTTCATCAAATTGTCATATAAATATTTTGCAGATGAAGAAAAGCCTCCTTTGGAAGAAGCGCCGCCCAAACTACAAGAGCAGCCGCAGCCGCAACCACCACCGCATAAAATGGATGAAGAGGATGATACTGAAGATGATTTACCGCTGAAAAAAATTGCAGCGTCAGCAGAAATGATTACTAACCGAGAACAAGAACGCGTGTCTAAATCACATACCAACAGATCATACAGCAGTCCTGCCAAGGTGAACACTCTTTTAAATGTTGACTCAAAGAAAGCTCTTTTTTAAAACGATTTGTTGTTTTCTCTGATTTAAATCAAATGAAAAACTAGGATAAAAGGATCAAGGATCATAACAAAGCGAAAAAGAAAACGATGAATCATAGAATGTTATGTCAGTTTTTTACAGTCCGATATATGCTCTTTAAAAGGCCTACACAACGAAATGGTTTACACAGTAGCAGTAGCTCTTAGGGATGGTTGTTTGTTTTACATTCTACATCAAATCTCATTGATGACTCCACTCTAACTAAGAGATTCTAATTTTCTTTCAGTCATGTCCTTTTCCTGGTTGTGATGGATCAGGAAACGTGAAAGTGGGTGCATCTCATTATTCCTTGAATGCTTGTCCATTGGCTCGCGATGAACGTAAAAGAGAACGCGAACTCCTGGTGAGTTTTTCTGTGGGGTATTTCCGTCAAAAAATTACTGATGTTCCGTTTGGTGATTGCGTTCCCGCTGGCCTGGAGTTATTGGTCTTTTCCAAAATACCGACCCCCCTGGATATCCGTGCCGAAAATTTCGAACCCTCCTGGATAGTCTTTGGTCCTCAAATTCATACCCCCTGGGGATAGATATCCTAGGATATTAAAAATTTTGAACTCCCACCCCCTGGATATCCTTTGTCTTCAGATTCTTACCCCCTGGATATCCTAGGATATTGAAGTAAATTTTACCCTATCCGGAGGAATAGTTTTGCAGACTGTAAGGGCTGAAAACCTTCCAGATCTAAGGAGTACCCTACCAGATGAGATGACATTATAAAATAAAAATTAATTATACACCACCATCCCATCGAACGCCCTAATATTTTCACAACAATTTTATAATTACACAGACCATCTGCCCATCTTGTCGTTAATCGTCTAAACTGTGAATTGATTAAACCAACAATCGGAAATGATTAACCACTTAAAGCTCTTTAACACTTGAGAGTTGCTGAAGTGTGAATTTTTTTATTTTTGTTAAACTACACTACAACACATTCATTCTTCACATTTTTTTCGATTCGTGTTGGTTCAACTAGAGCTTCTTTGGTTTGTTTAAAATTATGGGACTATTTCTGGTAAGCAATAACATCGGTTGTTTTTTTCCGGCGATAATGTATGTTTGTTGGAGGAAACCTAGAGAAAGTTTTCAAAATATTCATAAAGGTCGTAAAAGTTAAAGAATATTGGTTTTGTGTTTTGTTATACGATGAATTTTTTAAGACTGAATGTCCATCATATAAATTTTCTGATGTTAAGAAAGTTTGTGTCGATAGAATTTTACTCCATGTTATTAACTTAAGAGTTCAAGTGCACTCTTTTTTTTATAAGAATAATGAGGCTCAAAATGGCCAACAAAGAAGAAAAATTTTAGAACAGTTGTTAGACTTTTTCAAAAATGGTATTTTTTTTTCTTTTTCGAGCAGATTTTTACCGAATATGTTTTAGACTAAGCTATAATTTCTTTTAAAAATCTATAGTAGCTTAAGAACTTGGAGGCTAGAAAATTTCTAGCTCAAAAAACATTTTTACCGCCAAAAAAAAGAGCAAAATAAGAACAATTTGAATGCAAAGAAATAAGATCAGTTTGAGCCTTAATTTGGTTCTTATATAAAAATAGGTGTACTTTCTAAATATTAAAAGGGTGCCATACTTTGCCTTACGTTTTGACAACCAATCATTCTCAATTATTTTTTTATTCATAGAAATCGGAATCTCCGCGTAAAACGCCTGAAAACAAGGAGAACCCTTTCACACATTCGACCAGCACCAAGCAATCGTCTTCGAAAAGTGTCTTAAGGGAAGATCCGATCAACACACCGTCAACAAGTACCTCAACAGTGGTCAATTTGAATAGAAATCAGACCCCGATTGAACACATCGTATCCAGTAGCGACCTCGAGATGTTTCAAAAAGCCAAAGAAAAAGCCGCCACCATTGCGGTAAGTGACCCTAGATGGGAATCTTAAACTGGTTTGGAAGTAGACGGGTCTCATAGGCTTGATTTTTCTTCAAGATCTTGAAGAATGCTCTGATTGGCTGAAATTGCTTATGTTTTTATGCGCGAGTTGAAATTCGTGCAATTTAATTGGGTTATTTTTTCTCAACCGTTATTTTTGGTGGAGGATTCAATCTATGCAATATATTACCATACTACTGTTTTCTCATGTGAACTTTGTGAAGTGGGGAAAAGTTAGTATGGGTCAAAACTAATAAGAACAGAATGCTACTAGGCCTTCTGAGAAGGATTTCATAAGAACAACCCAGCTTGAAAACAGCTAAATGACTCAGTATAAGTTAGATAGGTAAGAACGTCCGATAACTTTTTTGTTTTTATTTCTATACAGTATTCGTGTTTTGAAAACCAAAGAAAGCTTTCGCGTTGTTCGTCACTCTTACTAATAAGGAGTTTCATCCATTAGTTCATCCACTATACTTTCATGCTTTTTAAATGTTCAAGACTTTCCATTGCATGTGTGTCATTTAAAAACCTCTATCGAAAACAATGTCTCATGAGAATTGATGGCTTTTATATCCACTCCACGTGATAATAAACATGGCGCATTCAACACACTAGGAGCTATTTGAGAACACGTGCTTGCGCTTGCACGCAATATCTTTCTAAATGTACCAAATTACTACTACTACCCTACTACCGTCAGCTACATAAAAAGTAGGGTTTCCAAAATCCAATTCATTTCAAACAAGATTGCGATTCGAATAATAAAAGGATTATTTTTAAAAGTTATTTTTATCGTCACTCCTCGGATTGTTACGTATTTCTTTCGTAGTGTGCAGCATCCAATTTGACAATTTTGAGAACTATAATTACCCCCTTTAAGCAGGTAACTAGAGGGTCAAATAACCTTTCTATGAAGTGGTCGTGTTATCGTGTATGTTTTAGATTAATCATTTCGTGATCCTGAATAGCAGCGCCACCGCAACCCGATATGTTTTTGAAATACTTTCGTATCCTTGAATTTCGAACGGTCAGAATGAAAGCATTGACTGCATTGTTTGATAGCAAGAAAACGCTGAAGATTTTCAAATATTTCGCCATTTTGATGTACAACACCAAACAGTCCGCCATTATTAAAGTTGCTAATGCAATGGAGAACAGAATAAACGGTAGATATTGTAAAGTATAAAAGACGGATATGTAAACGATCGTATCAACTGCTTTCTCCTTGTTGCACGACGATCTACTATTCATTCTCCAAACGGCGTTACGAACGCGCTTCTCCTTCAACGATGTTCTGCATTTGAGGTTGGCAACCAATGTCGAAATAATGACAACGCCTAGCAGTACCAGCTGGTACCAGGTTGGCGTATGCGATATCTAAGACAGTAATTCCATCAGTAACCATCATAAAAATGAATATCGCCAAGGAGAACGATATAGCCAAATCCAGGACCAAAGCACCAACGATGATACTGCTTCGTAATGGTATTAATGGCCACAAGATCGAATAACATCTAAGGATGGATATCAACTGAAAAGTCAATAGTCCATTGATTCTCAGGAATACCTCAAATGAACTGAAGCCTGAATGGAACCACGATTCCCTAGTATCGAACACGAAAAGGCTAACGAGGATGATCGGAATATCAGCGAGGTCTAAACACGACAGATAAAGGAACAATCGATTTGTGATCGATATTTTCCGTTCTGTTTTGAGTATTCCAACGATAAGAGTGACGTTGGTGATGAGAATAAGAACCATCACAATCATGTTTGAGATGAAATAAATGTTATCAACTTCTGCTGATTCAGCATAATATCGCCCGTTCCTTGATCCAAACCTAGATGTTGTGTTCTGACTTTTATTCTCCATGCTTTTCAAGTCCCATACTTCAAGTGTTATCGATTTCAGCTTTCGTCTAGCTCAGATAATGTGGCTTCCAGAGAAGGCTTTCATAACAGTCTTGTCAATAATTTAACCACTGGTATTTCGTTTTTATTTCTTTCTCTCTTCTATCATATTTCTTTGGACATCACCGATAAATGATAGAATGCAACTGTTTCTTCAAGTTAAATACAGTAGTTACTTTGGTTATAATATATATAGCTGTTGTAAAAATGTCTTCCGTAAACTGCGGTGCAAGAGTAATTGATTTCTTTTAAAAATGATTTCTCGTTTCAAAATGATTCGTTGAAGTTCCATCTTTTAAACAGTAGGAGTTAAGTTATTAAAAAAACAATAACTTTCTTTCTTTTGATGTCTGTACGCAGGATCGTATAACAGTTTAAAATAACTTTTATGTCCAAGATTTTTTGTCTTTAATTTTCTTTTGGTGTTTTCTCAAGTTACCTTAATCAATGTTCTTTATAGCTAACATTTTTAAAATTTTGAGCTAAAATATGAATCAATGTCTGTGCGTGTGTCCCAAAAACTTTAGAGAAGTGTAGAGCGCCTAAAAATGGTCTGATTTTTCGGAAATGCTGTACACTCATTCCTTTAATAAATACCAAGGTTATTTTTTCACTTTTAAATAATTTACGACCCAGAATGCAATAATAAAAACTCGAGTTGAGACCAGTGTCCCAGTTTACAACTAATGGACAAAAGTGGGTTTTGGTCAGTCCTGCTTTTGCCAATTCATACATGACGCATACCAAGGAAGATTCAAACTTCGTTCTCATGTTCAAATTCGATATTATTTCGATATTTTTTAGCCCTACTTCTTGAGTTAGTGAGATTTTTTTGCTTTTTGTCGAATCTAATTGAGATTAAGTTGGACAATCAATTTAACCTTTGCTTGAAAGAACTCATTGCAATAGAAAAAGCTCTGACTTTTAGCGGCTCGATCTTCGATCTTTTTTACCCTAACCGTCAAATTAGCAAAAATTAGTACCCGCTAAAATTGGTACTAATAAGGTATACTTTATTTACCGGAAACCTTTTTGTTCTTTTGTCCGATCAACACCTACCTGTCTGAAGATTTCCTTAAATCCGCTTAAGGTACCGTTCCGTTTGTTTTTTGCAGGCATTAGAGAAAGAGATTCTACCAGGACAAGATGAACGAAAGGTTGCAGTCTTTGGTGAAGCATTAATTGAAGCTTGGTACAAATCTCATTATCCATTGGAATATTCGAAGTCAAGTTATATCTATATTTGCGAGTTTTGTTTATGTTACTTCAAACAAGAAACCATCTATAAACGTCACATGGTAAGCCCAGTCTATATGATGGCTCACTTTCTGCTTGTTCATATGATGGGTCGCTTTTTGCTAGTCTATATGATCGCTCGCTGCGATGATATTTCTCGCTAGCTCGGAGACAAATGCAATCATCTCTTCTTTTTATACCGGGTGTCCCAGAAAGAAGTTTCGGTGTTTTGGTGGCCTCCTGGAGCCGAAAAAAATAGTTTTTTTGATTAATATTTTATTTCATTAGAGAGTGGAAAGTCTATTTTTGTAATGTCGGTTCAGTATTTTTCCAAGTTATACGCTTTTTAAGAAAAAAACATTATTTGAAAAGTGTAAAAAATACGTCAAAAAGTGTGGCTGCAAAACACCGAAATTTTTTTCTGTGACACCCGGTAGACTGATTGTGCAAATACAAAATCATGATGCAAGCGCTCGATTTGAATTCCCAAATTTGATCATGATTTGATGTCTAACTGGTTCTATCTATCATTACTGGCCTTGAAGTCTAATATTAATTGAAATAAGATCTAGTATTCTATTTGATTTTGGTATTCTATCTTACCATAGCGGAATCAATAATTATAGCCTTCCTTTTTACTTTAGGAAAAATGTATTGAGAAGCATCCTCCAGGTGATGAGATCTATCGCCAAGATAATCTATCTGTCTTCGAAGTCGATGGAAAGTCAGCAACAGTAAGTAACTTTCTGAAACTGACAACATCATCGTGTCAGTCACCTTTCAATATTCCTTTCTGTCTGTCCGATAATGTTTTGGACAGCCTAGGCACTAATGATTGTCGGATTTGGCTGACTTTCCTTCCATTTGTTCTTTGGAAGAATGAATACCTATGGTTGAGTTTTTTTTATATCCCAACCCATAAGAGAGACTTTTTGCGCGGTCTTTCTTTGACTACTCTTACCCAAATAATCCTGTAATTTTGGATAGACAATTGCATGGGAAAGTAGGTCCTTTGCAAGAAAACTCGCAGTGGTAAGACTTTGATTTCCTTGTATTATCATTTTAAACTTTTGTGTTTTAGACGTATTGTCAAAACTTGTGTTTATTTGCCAAGTTGTTTTTGGATCATAAAACGCTTTGGAACGATGTTGCACCTTTTCTCTTCTACGTGATGACCATAGTTGACGAGCGTGGTTGTCATATCATCGGTTATTTCTCCAAGGTACGTCATTTGTTGTCAATACTCAAATTTAGAAATATTTCATTTTAAAACCTTTTTTTTTTTAAGAAATACGAATTTCATTGAGTGGTTGTATTGGTGCAACCGGTGATGAGGGAGGTAACCTTAGAAGCGCCCTTCTTTAACGCCCCAACCTCTCCGCTTGTTAAATTTTCGGACCTTCTTTTCGGACGCCCTTTCATAAATTTTTGACAATATTTCTCAAGCAGGTCCAATATTTTGCTGTGCATAGCGTATTTTTCAGTGGTTTCAACCCTCCCACCTCCAGTGGTTTCAACAGTTGAGATTCCAACCCTCCTGCCTCCAATGGGGGACCCGTTTATAATAAAACAATCCGCACCCCGCTTATTTTACACTTGAGACAAAAATGAAATTTAATAACGCTTGTTTTTTGTTACTCGTTACAGGAGAAGAAATCGTTTTTACAATACAATGTCTCGTGCATCTTGGTGTTGCCACAACACATGCGTAAAGGATATGGAAAGCTACTTATCGAATTTAGTAAGTGTCTGATTTTGTCATTTTTTGTTTCGATGCGTAGTGGGAATAGATTAAATTTTGACGTCCGCTTTTCTATTCGCCGAGAAAAATAACCTGGAACTTCTCATGGTTTGTAAAAGTTCATTTTCATTGCCTTTCACGCCTATTTTAGCTGCTGTCGTTTCACGAACTATTCAACCAAACTAATTTTCACACGTGTTCGTGAACCCATTTCGATCAAGTTCGGATAATCTTGACAAAATAGTAACTTTCATATGGTCGAAATAATTAATTAAGTCCATTATTTGTTGCAGGAGTACATGATTTACTAGAAATTCCTATCGTACAGGTTATTTACTATTACTAAAATCATTTTTCCCAAAGGTTATTTGCTATCACGAGCAGAGGGGAAGATTGGATCACCAGAACGACCTCTTTCAGACTTGGGATTGATGTCATATCGAAATTATTGGCAAGATCGTTTGATCAATTATCTCATGGATTATGATAATGATAATATCAGCATCAAAGGTAGCTACAGTCGAAGCTCCAATTAGCGGACACCCCAAAAAGCTAACAGCTCTGATTAGCGGACAGATCCTTTCCCCTCGAATTTAGAGCTTATATTACCAAGCGTTCCAAAAGACAGACAGCTCCAATTAGTGTACACCAAGTCGAATACCTAATGGTGTCCGCTAATTAGAGCTTCGATTGTACCATTGTTTCTTTTTTGTGGTTCAAGAGAGCATTTTTTATTTGATCTTTGTCATCTAAAAGTATTTAGTAAGAAATCTTAACAGAAATGAGGTAGTGTGAGGGAGCGGGAGTCATATCTGGATATCCTGTAGATGTTATTAACGGTGGAATTTTGCTGTGAGCTGACGGCATGACATGTGCGGTGCTCTGCTTCAGTCTAAATCCACCCAGTAGTCTAGAGCAAGCAAAAGAGAGATAGACTTCTCTGATGTACGGCCGATACGACACTAGGCTTCCGCGAGTTATTTCCTTTAATAGTTCATCTTAACCTTTAGACATCAATTGACGTACACAACGACCCTCAGTCATAGCTCATGCCAAAATGTTGTTTTAGAAAGCTGAGACCAGAGGGTTTTCAGTGGTACCAAAATGTTGTTTTGTTTGAAATCTATCACTGTGACAACAATCTTCCTTTAAAGTTTAGAATTCATGTGAAAAAAATATAACGGTGACTAAAGGTTAAGACTGAACTTATTTCTGGTTGACACCAGCTTTTAGGTATTTTCTTGGAGAACAGTATCGGAAAACTAGGGTTCTTTAGAATCTTGAATAGTTTAGTTTCAACTTTCTCCTCTACTGTTTTAGAGATCAGTGAAAAGATGGCGCTCCATCCGAACGATGTCATCAGTACACTTCAATTCTTGGGAATGTTAAAATACTGGAAAGGACGACACATGGTCCTCCTGAGAAAGGTAAACTTTATGTCCTTCCTTATTAAGTCAGGACAATTGTTCGGAATTTCGTTTTTTTGTTTGTTTTTCGTCGATGATATTCCCTGCTGAAAAATAAGAGGTGAAGAAACTGTCGAACGCATTATGATGGAAATTCTCTCGGTAAAATTTTGATAAGTGACATGCGCCATTTCATAAGAATTAGACAAAAAAGTGCCTTGTGAACTTTAAAATCTTTATATGACATTTTTGGTAATTTTTCGTTATCGATGTTTTGGCATCTCTTTTCTTTGTCGTCGTTGAGAGAATTGTAGACTTTATTCCTATCACCTACCTTTAAAAAGGGCGAGCGTTGTTGAACCATTTTTTTCACTCGAATTCACCTTTTTTCACCGTAGGAAATCATAGCGGAATACTCAGAGAAAGCACAAAACCGTCCGGAGAACTACAAAACGATCGATCCCAAATGTTTAAGATGGACACCCAAAGAGTTCAAATAGCTGCTTACTCCTCGTATTAACCATAACATAGACACGACGACACACAAGTTTTGTTGCATTTGTTTTTTTTAGATTAGTTTTGGATGTGTTCTCTTCTTGTGAGACTGACTCCCTGAGGTTTCCACAAACGGCTAAGTCGATTCGCCAAGAAAATATTCTTGGGTGCTGAATAAATGCCCAATTGTTAATTTATTTCCAAACATCCCCAACCTCCCCTACTGGACCTCATTAGTTTCTTTCTTTCGTTTTTTTTACCCCCGTTTGTTTGCTGGCACCTAAGTTTGTTGGCACCTAAGTATGTTGGCACCTAAGTATGTTGGCACCTAAGTATGTTGGCGCCTAAGTATGTTGGCATAAAATCTCTTAGCTCCCATAACTTTTACTGTCGGGTTTTAACACTCAAAGTTTTTACCCTTATTCACATCAACAGTACGTTTTATCATGAGCCTCCTTTTTGTTTGTTTTCTGTAGTCTTTAGTTTTTTCCCTACAGTAAACTCTCTAAATAGCGGACAACTTTATTTTCTCCGATCGAGTGAAACCTTGTAAAAACGCTTCTTATTAACGCACTGTGTCAGAGGCTGTCCGCCAAATGGAGAGTTGAACCTTTGTTGGACATTTTCTTTTGATATTTATATTTTGATGCATGTAAATAGATAGGACCATAAAATACTTTATCTGATGTACATGAGATAGTAGTAAGTTAGTTAGGAATTAGGAATATTTTCTGATCATTGTAAATATTTTTTAGAGAGATGTGAGAGATTTTCTGAGGGTACAAAAAAGATATAATTTATTTTACAAAGAAAACGATTCTCTGTTGTTACTTCAACAAAACGTCTGATCTGTATTTTGATCCCTTTTATCCCTTTGAGCCCACCTGGGTTTTGTCAGAACCTCGAAAAACCTAAGGGCCACACGTCTGGTAAGTCTGTGACCCTTTGCACTCCCAGGTGCTCACAGGGTTGTCAATCAATTTGAACATCTTCGCTTACTAGTAATATGTTTTGTAAATGAAGGACTCGTACGTCCTCGCCTCGTCTTCTTGACTCTTGAGGAAGTCATCTCCAACAGTAATACAATCTACAAAGGGTACAAACAACCAACGCAAAATCTCTGACGAGTTTTATTTATTCAAAGACAGCGTCATTGCTGTTCGTGTTCGTGTAATTTCTTGACCACAAATTTTCGGTAAATTCTAAAAATAGAACATGACGTAACACGCAATGTATTCGATTTTGACGAGTTTTGAAGAACTTTTTGTTTCATTAAACTCTTAAAAGGAGCAAACAAGCTTATTTTCAAAAACTTAAAGAAACATATGAAAGCTAATTTTGGATATAAAAATAAAAGCTTCTTTCAAATTAAATTTGTTTTTCGTTTGCCCATTTTGCCGTTTACAACTTGTTGTGAATAAATGTTCCGCAATTTTAAAACTATTTACAAAGGAGAGAAAGAAAATGGTAGACCAAAAAGTGGGAAATAAAAAATGTGCGCAAAAGCTGTCTGGCTGTCCGGCTGGCAAAAGAGCAAACTATTTTGTTTTGTCTGTTGTTATATGTACTGATTTATTTTCAAGTGATGCCTACCCATGCCAAGAAAGGAGAATGAAGATTTCAGATTGTTTATGGAAAAAGGTTGTATTTATTTCAATATGTAAAGCTTTTTCTTCTTGCTAGTTTCAAGAGCAGCCGCCGGTGGACATTTCTCAAATGTCTGTACTATTTTTCCAGAAGGGGAAATTTTAGGAGAAAATCCAGGAACATTTTGCTTAGCGAACA
>JAUJPO010051705.1:0-15096 GCA_032270745.1 Tiaropsis multicirrata
TACAAAAGTCTCTAAAAATTGCTTGAATAAAAGAGACTAATTTTTGTCTCGATGCTTCGTTCTCCAAACTCGTTTTAAGAGACTTTACTACGGAAAACTTCAATGGGCTCAATTTGGCAGCTCCATACCCTCTTGTTGTCAGAACCGACCTCAAAATCAAATCAGTAAGAAACCCGATCCAGTGGATTAAGATACAGATCAGCATATAATTCATTTGCCAATAGCGTTCCGTTAAGCACACGTCATAATTATTTGTACTTGTATTTGTCCGAGTTTCAATCCCAAAATCCTTTTCGTTTTAATTGTCTTCTTTGTAATTGAATGTAATTAACGTCCAAGTAGACTGGAGTCGTTTATAATGCGTGTAATACAGTAATATAGGCGTTATATGATAATACAACAATTGTTACGGGATAATATTAGTTTGTATAAGCTGATGTCCTTCTGTTTCCTTTACCATACCCCAACTTTTCTTAAATTTAGTCGTCTAGCATGCTAGACTAACGTCCAAGAGAAATAAATGCAAAGAATGATGAGATCAGATTGAAAGTCGTACAAACAGAGAAATTGAAGTCTATTTTTAGATTCGCTGCGGTATGCTATTGGAGACCATATCGCTCTTTAGTACGAAAGTCTCTAAAAATAGCTTGAATAAAAGAGACAAATTTTGTCTCATTTAAGAGACCTTACTACGGAAAACTTGAGTGGGCTCAAATTGGCAGCTCCTCAACCTCTCAGCGTTCAGCCAGCATAAAAATACATCCAAATTCCATAATGGTGGACCCAAGCAGCGATGGAACCCAAGATGTGCCAAATAGCATGCGCGAAGGGAAGATGTCCGTCCGATTTGAAGAATATGACACCAATGACGTAAAGTAAACCTCCCAAAGCCAACTCGAATAAACTCGTCGACGCCTATAAAATAATAAAAAGTATGGTCTAATTTTATCATAGTCAGTATAAAAACCCCAGTCTGGAGGTCTTTTGTATTTGTCTTTGTTTACATTTTGTTTTGCTCACTTTTTGATCATGTGATCAAGAAATATACCAATCCCAAGAGAACATTTTGGTAACGTGATCAATAAGTGAGCAAATTGGCATTTGACTTTTGTTTTAAACAAAGAAAAAGTTGACTCTAAGTTACATACATCAATACATTGGCACACAAGTGATTTTTTTTCGAGCCAAGAATAAAAGCACTAGCCTGTATGGCGGAAAGGATTCGTGCATTCATTAACAGGCTATTTTCCATAAAAAAAATTTTTGTAGGGAATTCTTTATCAAATTTCGAAAAATTCTCGAAAGTTTGTACGCCTAAAAAAGTAGGCTAGTAACTACTGCCTTACATGTTTGACGAGAAATATCGCAGGTCCAAAACCCTGGCACAAATAAATCGCAGTTTCCAATGTTTTGTACCTGTAAAAAAAGATTTTGTTCAAATTATAAAAACAACCGAGTAATGTTGTGTTATATTGCGAGTTCTAGGTGGTCAAAACAAAATGCATTTATGCAAAAAAAAGAGAAAGATTATAGACATAGCTGGATAGTCTACGGTAGCCTGTACCAAACCCTACTTCTTTATGTAGCTGAAGATAGTGGGGTTTGTTACGTTTAGAAAGGTTTTTGTGTGTTTTTCAAATAGCTTCAACGTTAAGTGCTAAATCTTTATTGATACGTGGAAAAAGTCAAGTCAATTCTCTTGAGGCAACTCGTTTGGCGGGTTTGGTACAGACTTCCCTTAAAAACGTCGATCGAAAATGCAACAAAACAATAAAGGTTGCAAAAGTCCATAAAAAAACAAACTCCATGTTTTTATCAAGGTGAATAAATCTTTCCCCGATTTCTATTCCCCGATAACGGGATGTATTCTTACTTTTCATGCATAATGAGGGAATAAATGATTCCGATAGCAGCAGTGGACCATAAGAGGGTAACGATATCATGTGCGTTTGGTATGGTTCGTTGAAGTAGCAACCTACAAAAGAAGGAGAAAAGTCTCTAAATATCGCTTGAATAATAGAGACAAATTTTTGTCCCGATGCTTCGTTCCCCAAACTCGTTTAAAAAACTTTACTATGAAAAACTTGAGTGATTATATGCACTTTACTTCATCTTACAATTTGAGACAACAACGACGACGGAAAACTTCACAAAGATCAAAAAGGTGACAACAAAAGCAACTTTGAAGACGAATCTTATTTCTTCTTGTTTGACCGAAACTTTTGTATTCATTACGTAATCTTTTCATGATATCCATTACGTAATCTTTTCTACGGAAACATCCCAAACAAGCTGTTTAATGATAAGATGTTTGCCACTAGTTTTATTGCTAAAAATCTTCAAAAGAAGGGGCAAACATCCGGAGTTTTAGGGTTTTTCTGTATAAATGATTACGTACCGTGGTTTCTCCAACGCGTGAAAAATTAGAGAAAGATTAATTACAAGATTTCGGCGTTCAAAGTACACGTTAATAATTAGGGGTGAATAAATTGGACGCGCTAAATTAGAGACTTTTTGAAAATCTTTATTAACTCATGATTAACATCATCATGTTTTTTCTCTTCAATTTGTTTTATTATTTTTTTGCTGGTAATCTTCCATAAAATCTGCAACTAGCTCACTGAGCTTTTTGTATAAATCTGAATATAAACGTCTATACGTGTATGGCAGTTCCATCCCTCCCTGATCAAGATCACGAGACTACTGCATTATTAGCCCATTGGTTTTGACATCGAGTTTGCCATCTTTACGCGTAATAATTAGAGGAAAATTAATTACTTGGAATTCCTGCTACGCGTTAAAATAATCAGAGTAAAATTAATTACGATTTTTCGCAAAATCCAGGCTACGCGTTAAATTAGAGTATGCGTTAAATTGGAGAAACCACGGTATAAGAATTAGCCATTCTTATTTTAGAAATCGTGAAACAATAAGTCACACACTCACAAGAAGATCTATTAGGAAGCTCATCATAGTAAATTCTAATCCCTCCACACACTTACCATGGCATATAAGAAGCAGAGATGAAAATGTAAATTGAAAAGCGATCACACAAATGAAATACACGTCTCAAGGCGCTCTCTCTAAAAAGAAAATGGAAATAGAAGAAATATATTTTAGAGTGGAACATATCCCAAAATACAAGTGCATAGTCAGTATGAAAACCCTGGTCTGGAAGTCTTTTGTCTTTTATATAACTTGCGTACACAAATTGGTTTGTTTTGCTCACTTTTTGATCACGTGATAAAAAAATTGATCAATCCCAAGAGAACATATTGGTAACGTGATCGATAAGTGAGCATATTGACATTTGACAAAAGGTTAATCAATATATTGCCAGACCAGTGATTTTTTTTACTGACTATGATAAAAGCCTATACTTGACTATATGACTATATTGAGACCTTGAGACATATGAGATTTTGAGTTATACCAGTGTGATAAGAAATATTTGAAAAAATCCAAATAATTAAGAAAATGAACTTGCATAAAACGATTTTCGAAAGTCGGACTTTAATCGATGAACTAAGAAAAGGGTGCTCTGCTTAATGCGGTGTTTTAACTCAACTTCGGTATTCTTCGAAGATAAGAAATTAGTCGAGGATGCTATGGAGGAACTATTAAGAAAAGGGTGCTCTACTTTATGCTTGCATCATGCTATTATTTCTTCACCATCAGCATATATAAAAAGAAGAGATGAAGGCACGTGTCTCCAGTCTATGCTTAAACTCAACTTCTGTATTTTAGTTCATCAACAAGAGTCTTTTACCTCCACTTAGGTAGCAGTGATATAACATGAAAGAGAGTAGATACTGTAAACAGCAAAACCAAACTGGTCCCATAGACCACAGTGCAAATACGTTCCGCATTATCCTTGGATTTGATGGCCATGTAATATACTGCAATAATGGCAAATGGAATGTTCATCTAGAAAAGAGACGAAAATCATAAAACCTTTAACCTAAATCTTATGCTCAGCATGTAATTAGAATGCCTAACACAAGAGCAGTAAAGAAGATGCTTGGACGCTACGCGTGAAAAATTATAGAAAGATTAATTACAAGATTTCGGCGTTCAAAGTACTCGTTAATAATTAGGGGGGATAAATATTCAACAATGAGAAATACTCGAAAAGAGGTAGACCTGGAAAAAACCTGATTGGCCTGATCACTAACTCAAGTGGACTCTCTATCGTTGAACTGTGCAACCGATAGAACACTGGAACGTAAATGAGTTATAGTTTGAATAAATTTATTATGATGATTGGAGTGTTTTGGACTCCCCTATAATACTAGAAAGGTATTTGTTAAAATTTATATATTAGGGGACACGTCCATGTAATTTCTATCACATTGGCTCTTATTAGAACCTCTGGATTACCGATCTCCTCAATTAAGGGGAGGGGGTACTGCGTATTTGGGAATAGTCTAATACCATGCAGAGCTGCCAAATTGAGCCCTTTCATTGAAGTTTTCCGTAGTAAAGTCTCTTAAACAAGTTTGGAGAACGAAGCATCGAGACAAAAATTAGTCTCTTTTATTCAAGCAATTTTTACTAAAGAACGACATGGTCTCAATTTGGCCGATGAATTATATGACATGGACTATATGTAAGTACATCTAAAAAAACAATTTAATTGCTTCACCATACCCCATGAGTGATTATGTTGGCTTTTTGTTCAACATCCGTTGGATTGTAAGGTTGTCCTTTACACCCACAACAATTCATGAAACTAAAAAAAAATAAAAAAAGTAAAAAATGTTATACAATATCAATATTATTACTTACATATATTCTACAAAAAAAAACCTTATTAAATAAATTACGGCAAATAGGTTGACCGTTTTAAAAAAACACTTGTCAAATAGGTAGAGGTCTCTCATGACGGGAAATCTATAATCTATAAATTCCCATGCCGGCATTTTGCCGACATTGTCACGGAAAGGGTTAGACAAAAGTGATTAAAAAATCTTTCGGAAGTAATTTTGTCCATCTGATATTTTTGTCCGATTAAGATTTTGTTGAACTAATATTTTGTTGAACTAATATTTTTGTCCGATTAAGATTTTGTTGAACTCAAAAGTTTTTAACTCCTCATTTATACTGTATTCATCTTGATACAAGGATTCTTTACCAAACAGGCTGGTATTTAAAATTTTATTTTATGGTTGACCTCAGATTCCATTATTTTCTCAATCAAACCCAATCCTGTAAATAGAATTTTCGATGAACGGACCACATCGAAAAATCAATGACTCAATATTTATCACGGCTGGAATTCGTGCCATTTGATTGGTTTAATTTCTCAACTGTCAATTTGGGTCGGAATTCAAGCTGTACAATGTTACCATACAAATTTTTTCTCATATGAACTTTGTGAAATGGGGAAAAGTTAGTATGGGTCCAGACAGGTCCAGTTTATCTGTAATTACGAAAACCTATAACATTTCAAATATTCTAACAAACTCACCCATCTTTTCTCCATTTGTCTTTTCTTTCATCACAGATCCAGCCTGGTGATATGGATTTTCCTTGTGTTTTCATCTCACTTCTCGATTCTACCATTTTTAGTCTTTATTTTATTATTTACAATTTATTTACAAGTGTTTGTTTAGGTTCACTGAAAATAAAGAAGAAAATAAACACGTAGTAAATATTTAATATGATTTGTTATTGGTACAGAAGCGGTCACGCCAAATTGAGACCATATCGTTCTTTAGTACAAAATTCTCTAAAAATTGCTTGAATAAAAGAGACTTTACTACGTAGTAATCTAAACAATGTATACACTTTTATTGTACCAAATTTCTACTTCGTACAACATAAAAGTTTATACACTTATTCGAAACAAAGTCTTCCAAAAATAAAAGTCTGAAATATTTTTATTTCTTCAATTTAAAAGAAATCCCTAAGTACATAGAAGCAGCCAAGCTTTTCTGGGGGTAAAACTGCTGTCCGGCAGGGGTCTAAAATGTAAAATATCTCGGATTGAATTATGAGAAAAGCCCCAATTTCTTTCTGGAGCAGTCTATTTAAGGTTTAGACAACACAACAACCAAAACTAAACACTCAAAAATCAACGTCCTCCACTTTAATATTTTGCTTTGCATCATGGTCCTGAACTTTGAGACTTGGCTTATCATCATGGTCCTGAACTTTGAGACTTGGCTTTTCATCAAAGCTCTCAACTTTGATATTTGGCTTTTGATCGTGGTTTTCAGCTTTGGTAGGTTTCCTTTCATTGCTTCTCAGACGTTGTGCTTTGTGCTTCCTCTTTTCTCTATGCCTTTCATGTTCATATTTGAAAATCTCTTTCATTTGTGCATTGGATGCATATCCACGGTTTTTCAAAATATAAAGATATGTTCCGCCAGGGGAACGTTTGCGCTCTCCATCATCTGTTTTCAATCCACCCGACCTGACTATTTTCTTTGTCTCGTTAAACACCTCGACAGACATTGACGTACCAATCACTCGAACAACATTTATTATCAAAATAGTTTTTTTTTCTTGCAATCTATAAGCGATTTCTCGTCCTACAATTGCCGGGTCTGTATTTTTATCAACATAAAGAGGTTTAAATAATCGCTTCTTATCAACTTTTATATTACCATAATCATTATTATTATTTCTCCGTTGTGGCTTTTCTCTGTTTCCATTTGCTTGTCCAGAAGATGGACCTTTTTCATTGTTTTTTATTTCCATATCTGTAGGTTTTCCAACTTTACGATCATTTTCATTTACAGCCCCCTCTTCGGCTTTGAATTCTGTCTTGGTTTCTGTCTTAATTTTAATTTTCTCTTTCTCTATATTATTCAACCTTTCTAGATCTTCATCAAGCTCACCATCCGACATCTCAATATCATCAATTAAATCATTTTCTTGAATTCCCAACTCCAAAAAATCATTATCCACTTCCATTTTTTTTCAACTGACGTACTTTAATTTGCTTTTATCTATTTATTGATTGATTGGTCTGTAAAATAAACAGAAAGAAATGAGCGTTAAAAACAATCAAATAAAAACATGTAAAAATATTCAAAAGTTAATAAATTTGAAATTGCTTATATTTAAAGCTGCTTAGATCAAGCTCCTTGAAAATTAAACATTTTAATTTAGATCTCAGCCTCAGTAAGTCTTAACAGCTTGAATAACCTGTTTGAAAATGAAAAAATCTCTAATTTTTTGCTTTCAAACTTATGGCTTAATAAAGAAAAAACACTGAAAAAAAGAAGAATTTGCAAATAATAAATTTATTTCTACATTCAAAATCAATTTTTGATACATCAAAAAGTTATGGTGGACTGTAGGAAATCTGTCTAAATTGTAAAACAACAAAATCAGGCTTTAGCTCAAGTTTATGAAAAAATCCTGTGATCAGGTCAATGCCTTATTCAAGGACAAAATTTCTAAAAAACAACCGGAACAGAGTTTAATAACTCTTAAGATCCAAAGAAATAAAAAGAACAACAACCACCCAGAACAAAAAATAATCAAAGCAAAGGCTTAATAATTTAGTTTAGATAAGACTAACGTTAGCATGCCCATTCAGACATCAATTTCCAGCAGTCCTACCATACACAATAGCTGGTCTACCATTATGAAAAACAACATTTACAATAATAACAACAATATTACTTTACCAGATAAATTCTAGATATTGTAAGAAAATAAATTCTCTTTGTTTTTCTTTGAGCTTTTTTATGTTATATAAATATTTGGCACAAAACAATATCGTTATAAAAAACAGATTCTGTCTCTAGCTAGCTTGTCAAAGATACCACAAAATTGTGATTCTGTGAAGAACGCTCACAGGTACTTTAAAAGCTTAACAAAGTCGAATATCATTTCAACAAGAATTAAGATTATTTGATACCCAATCAAAAGCTGTCAAAAATCAACCATCTTGACTTTTAGATCAAATTTAATCTTTGGTTCCATCAGTAAGGTCTCAACGCCAACTTCAAATTTACTAGAATTTTGTTTACGAGTGACTCAGATGCAGTAATCTAATTTTGTCTACCAGGTGACCCACAAAGAATTTAAGTGTTTGGTTGGTCTTGTGGAGCCAAACAAATGGTTTTCTGAGACCACCAAACACTTAAACTTTTTGTGGGTCACCCGGTACTTTTATTCAAAACATTTTTTGTAATTATTCATTCAAAAACTAAACTAAAAGAGGAAATAAAATAATATTATAAGAAAAAAATCCTAAATAATCATAAATTTTATGCGATTGAAACCTAAGAAAATTTTTTAGAAAAAGAATAGAAGGAACACTTTATTTACACGATCGATTAAAATTAATAATATTATAATTTCTCTGATACACATGCAGTACAGACTAATTTCTTTTTTAACATAACATTCAAAGTTCCCATCATAAAATACATTAAGCATATAGATTGTTGCAGCTATTTAGCTCAAGTAAGCTTTGGAGATTTGATTGAATAAAGTTATATACTTATTGTAAAGAGCTGTTTTTAGATTATAGAAAATTTAGAAATTACAGACCTTACTCAAAACTAAAGCAAGCTGGTGATTCAAAACCAGATGAATGGTGACTCCTAGTTTGACGTGGTTTAGACAAATTTCACGTTTTTTTAATTCTAGACAAACAGTATATATCTAGATTTGGTATTAGCATTTAGGATTTTTTCAGAAAAACACAGTACTACTACTCAGACACTGTGTGTTAATACCTAGGAATAGTATCCAGAAAATTCCCTAACTGACAATTCCACGACCAGACAATTCCCCGAAGGACAATTTCCAACCGAGACAATTGTGAAAAAAAGTAAGAAATTGTCCCTGAATAGGAACTTTTCTCGTAATAAGAGACATTTCAGATAGTTGGTTGGATGTAAATTTCCATGATAACATGGGTCAATTAAAATGTGTCAAAATAATCAATCAATCTGGATTATTTTTAATAATTTTAAATTAATTAATTAATTTTTAATTTTTATTACAGGAGCAAATCAAGGAGTAAATCAAACAGCTTATTTTTTCATTCTATCAAATTTTCTTTCAATTATGAGCAAGTGCTTTTGATATGAAAAAAACAAAACAGTCATTGCGCTTGAGATTAGAGTACAAAATAAACCCCTATTTTGTGACATTTTCAGAGGTAGCCACATCTTTACGTAAACAGTAAAATGTTGAATAATTTTTCTTTCCAAATCTAGAAAAACCAAAATTTGTGGCTGCCTAGAACCAGAGATATACTCTTCTGAAGTGTTAGCAAATTATGCGACTGACAAACCATGTGGCTGACTATATTCTTCAACTTTGGAAGTCAATAACAAGGTATTGAAATAGTCTTTTTGGAGGTTTCTTTATTTTTTTTAAATTGTAAAAATGTCACACTATTTTTGACACTGATCTCGACCAATTATCCATATATTTAAAAAATATTTAATTATTCTTCATTCTCCCGGTGTTATTCATACGTTTGAACGACTTTAAGCTATCATGTTAGTAATCAGTTTCGATTATGAATTTATTTTGGGTCAATTGTCTTTCAGGGATGATTTGGTCGAGGAATTGTCCGTCAGGGAGTTGTCCGTCGGGGAATTGTCAGTTGGGGAATTGTTCGGTAATCCTAGAAACAGAAGATTATCTCTCCTACTCAATGTTGTAAACTTTTTTACCTTTGTACAAACATTTTAATCATTCTTGTCGCCGTCACTGAGTGAAGGCTCATCATCTTCCAAAACAGAATCAAACAATGCCATTGTATCATCTTCTTCGTTTGTGTCAACTATCGTCACCTCGGATTCTGCTTCACTACAATCATCATCTTCGATTTCTTTGTCAAAGTTATCCAAGAAATCTAAAACATCCATTTCGTTCTGGTCTTCAACTTCCTTTTCATTTGTGCTTGAGACAATATCAGATGTTGATGTTTCCGACTGCAATGCTATAACAGTGTTTTCCATTCTAACATCCACTTCAACTGATGTTTCATTGACATCCTCATCAGAGTCACTATTTCCTTCAGATAAATCTAACGCATCATCCAAAAACTTTAATGCATCATCCTCCTCTGTATCTGTTGATACTTTCTCTGGAGAATTTTCAGTTTTGCTAAGAAGAGAGTTGTTTAAAACTACTTCTTTAAAATTATCGTTTAAATTTGAGTTGTGCACATCAGAAGGATCTGAATTCAAGTCCGGGTCATCAAATTCATCGTCAAGTAATGCATCCAAGTCATCTATCAATAAGTTCTCTTCTAAATGTCCGTTTGTCAACAATGAGTCATCACTTTGTTTATCTGAGATGTCATTTTCGATAAGAGCTTCTACTGTATACATTTGATGTTGTTCTTCCTCATGATTGTCTGTTTGGTCCTCAAAAATGTCTGTTTCTTGAGCATTATTTTCCATATTGAGGTTTTCATCGTCAATTTTTCCTACGTCAAAGTCCTTATCAAAACTATTTTCATGAATGTCCCTTTCATTTTTAAGTGACGGTTCATTTAAAGAAGGAGGCATCTTAAAAAGACTTTCTAAATTATCAACATGTCTTGAAGTATTCAGTGGCTTCCTTTTCTTTCCTTTTTTAAACAAGTCAAAGTTTGGAGAGTACTCTTCCTCGTGGATTCCACTGTCTTTACTACCAGTGGTTTCAATTAAGGAAGGTTGAGTTTGCGAAAAGGTTGGGACCGGTGGTTGAGCTGCCATTGAACTTGGTGAATCATTAGGAACATTGTCATTACTGTCCGTACTTAAACTTTGACCGCTAATTTGGAGTAGTTGACGTAAATTATCATTTTCAACTTGTAAACTTCGTATGGTTTCAATTTCTTTGGCAGCAAGGTTTTCATCAATGGATGCTGATTTTCTCATAACATATGCCATTTCGACAATTTGTTCATTCAATTGCCGTTCTTTTTCACTGGGTTGACTGAAACTAGGTGACAGAGCTAAATTTGTTCCATTTGCTTTAATCATCACAAGGACTTGCTCTCTGTATTTATTCATGATCAATTCCAATGCAGATTGGTGTTCTGCAAGGGAGATGCTCAGTTCCCGGTTTTCCTGTTCTAAACTCTGAATTCTTTGATTTTCAAGTTGGCTGCCGAGAATCAATGTACTTTTTGGTCTGTGGTTTGCAGACTGATTCATTTTGACAACTTCATCTTTATATTGTCTCATGGCAATCAGTTTATTTTGAAGGTTTGTTGTTTCACCAATCAAAATATCTACAGCGTTGTCATGGTGTTGTAAACGCTGCACAAGACGTTTTGCTTCATTCAGAAAATGATCCATTATTTATAGTAATCTAAAACTGAAAAAGGTGGGAAAATAATGATAACATTCTACTCTACAACAAGATCAAATGCAGGCTCAGCGATTTGAGGTGAGAGATCAATCGCGCAAACCTCCACACTGGCCTAAAAGAGACCATGACAAGTGAAAAACAAATTTAAAACCTTTTATTTCATGTTTCAATAAACATTTCATCATCTATCATATTAGAAAAAAATTCATAAACAATAGCATTCAATCTTATTTGCCACATTGTCACTCCATAAATTTCAACTGAAGCATGGCTCAGTTGACATGCTAAAATATTGGAAATTTTTCATCCCCCACAGCTGTCCAGAATTCTATAAGACTGGTCAATATTAGCTAACCCATGGGGTAAATGGGGTGTTAGAAAAAAATCCAGTCTCTTTGACAAAGGATTTGGATTCAAAATAGCATAACAAAGCGATGTTTTAGTGGGAGACGGGTTGGAACCCCCCTAAAAAAAGTTGTTTATATAAAAAAAGAACAATAGAACAATAGAATTCTTTTTGAGAACAAAAGAAAAAGTTCAACCCCATGCCAGTAAAAAAGTTTAACCCCCCTCCAAAGAAAAGCCACTATGATCATAATGTCCACCCTCTAATGACCTGGTTGGGAAATTTTAAACCTTTAAAAATGCCATTGTCAGAATCAGAACCATGCAAATAAAAAATTAACAAAGCATACAGGAAATTTGCCACAGAAATACAGTGTGGACTTGTCTAATAATTGTTGTTTGTATGTTACATTGTTGCATGTATTGCATGATTTGGCACAATCGTGAATTGGTATCAACATTTCTGAAATTATGTTATGCAAAGCAACAGTGTTATATCAATGACATAACAAGATTGTTCCACATAACAACACAAATTTTACCGTTAATACAGTGGTACAATGGAATTATGATAATGAGTATTATGGATTTTGTAATTGGATGTAATATGGATGTAATAGTTGTGATATGGCCATTATATAGTATTTATATTTCGTTCTATAAGGTGAAAAATGATTCGTTTTATGTTGTTTTATGTTCTTATGTAGAAGGTGGGACATGGATGGAAAGACAATAGCCAAATATGTTGACATCTATGCTGTTTTAATTGCAAGTAACAACAAATATTAAACAAGGTCCACACTGTCTTTCTGTGACAAATTTCCTGTATGTTTTGTTAAATTTTGGTTAAATGCAAACTTATTATTTGCATGGTACTGATTCTGACAATATCTGAGCTGATAAAAAAAATCATGAAGAAAATCAAATTAATGGGTACAAAGTATAAATATTTGTAATTTAATAGCCATATCTCCGCCACCTCCTCCCTAATTTTGTCACCCTTATTTTAAAAAGGGCCTTCTTTGTTGATAAGCAAGCTTTTTATTGAAAGTTGAAAGATAAACAGGCTCAAAGTGATTTTTCACCTTCCCAGTGGTAAAGTTTAACTCCAAAAAAGGGTGTTAGCAGTCACCGTGCAAGTTTTCCCATGTCTGCAACCAAAGAGTTGGTTCCCACATGCCCTCACCTTTTTCACTTGCCTTGCATGCCCTAGTACCTCACATGCTCTAATTTTTTCATGTGCCCTGAAATTTTTACGTGCCCTAATTTTTTCACACGCCCTAAATTTTTCATGTGCTCTTATTTTAGTGATAATAAATTTCTGTCTGTCTTATCTTTTGATAAGATTAGTTTGATTAATTAGGAATAATTTTTTAAATCATTTTGGTCAAATTTTGGAGAGTTATCTGCGACTATTTCCAACTCCAAACATTGGTGTCTGGAAAGTTGAAAAGTAGCAAAATAATATCATGTATATATGAAACATAATTTGTCTATTTGTACCTCAATTAATATTTCATTAGCAAGTTGCGCTACCAAAAAAAAAGCCTTGTGTTTTCATTTGACTTAAAGTTGTTGAAGATGAATTTCAATGATATGGTCAAAGGTAAAAGCATGGATGATCAATTTTCATGAGGTCCTGCTATTGAAAGTACATGCCCGCACACATCACAAGATAATTACCCCTTTCTTTAGATAAAGTGAAAAAGTGTAAGCTAATGCTGTCACAAGATGATTGGAATTGAGAATATTGAAGTGTCATTAGGCAAATGCTACGTCACAGGATAATTGTCTCTTCTTGAGCAAAAGAGAAAAGGTGCCAAAAACTGTGCGGCTGAGTTAAAACATTCATTCACTCCTAAGATTATTTAGTGAATAAGTGAATAAGTTAGAAAATCAAAAACATTAATATAACAAGAATATCACTGGTCATGCCCAAACTGCATCAAATTGTCTGCAAATATTGATGGAAATCCACTAAATCAAAATAAAACCACCAAAATGAATCTAGCTTTTATCGAACTAGCTAACAATATCAAGAAATATCATGGAATGTCAATAGCTCATATTAATATAAATGGACTTTATCCTAAGCTAAATCAAATAAAGCTACTCGTCAAAGAAACTGCTATTGATATTCTTGCCATTTCTGAAACGCATTTGCACAGTGGTATCTCAGATGAAGAAATAAAAATAAAGGACTATGAATCTTTGCGACGTGATCGTGTAAATGATGCTGGCTGGGGCGGTGTACTAATTTATCACAGAGAAACTCTTAACGGCATCAAATACGAAATAAATGTTAACGACCTTGAAATGCTTTGGCTTGAATGTACAGTAAAATCACAGAAGCTATTAGTTTCATGCTTGTATCAACCACCAAGAAAGAAAGCTACATTTTTGGACAAGTTCGATCAAATCATTGGCATAATAAATGGAAAGCGCACCAACTTCATCATCCTAGGTGACTTCAATATCGATCTAATAGGTGAAGCCAACAGTGCCATTATTCGATTTAACTTATTGCTCAATAAACACCAACTACAAAATATAATAAAAGAGCCAACTCGTATAACAGAGACTTCAGCTACTCTAATCGATCACATTATCATCCCAAAACAGTTTCAATCAAAGATTAAAAACGTTCATGCCATTGACCCTGGCTTATCAGACCACCACATAATCTACTGTTCAATCGATATTTTGAATGAAAGGAACAAACCCATCTATAGAACAGTGAAAAATTACAAAAATGTCAACGTGGATCAATTAAAACAAGATATCAGAACAGCACCATGGATGATCTGTGATGTGTTTGATGATATTGATGATATTGTGTCTGTTTGGGAAAACCTCTATAAAACAATTGTCAAGTCACACATACAAGAAAGAAAAGTTAAAATTAGAGCTCATTCTCATCCATGGATTAACAGTGCTATTCGGAAACAACTGAACAATCGATACAAGCTTCTGAAGGCGGCACAAAAAACTGATAAAGGCTCCCATGAGTGGAAAATCTATAAGAGAGCCAAAAACTACTGTACAAATCTCCTTCGTGTAGCTGAAGCAAACTACTGGAAAGGTAAATTCAGTAATCTTCACTCGTCCAGTAAAGAATTCTGGAATTGTATGAATGAATTCACGGGTAAAACCAAAAGCAACAAAATCGGACCTCTCGAGGACTCTGCTGGAAATCTTACCAACGACAACAAAATCAAAAGTGAAACCTTAAACAACTATTTCGCTAATATCGGTAAACTTGACAAAGACCCAAATAATGCTCAGTTACAAAGTCATGTCTATCGTGTAACACCTACCGTCAACCAAATACCGTACCACCGTGGAATGTTATCTTCGGCATTTAAACAAGTGTTCAAACCCGGTAAAGCAGGTGGACATGATGGAGTAAATGCTAAGACTGCTCGTATGATAGGTGAAGATGTTGTTGAGGGAATGCATTACATC
>JAUJPO010051716.1:0-15095 GCA_032270745.1 Tiaropsis multicirrata
GTCATGAATCTCACTCTGTAGAGTTTTTTTTTGGATGCACGTTTTTTAATTGCGTTTTCAAGGCATTAAAAATTATACATTTTTTATCTAGTTGACTCGACTGACATTAGGTTGGGTGGTTCAAAATGTTGAGCTGGAATTTGCAACGGTGTCAACATTTTGCGATTCTCTCTGATTGTTCGTTCAGGAGATTTATGATTTAAGATTTTATACATATAGAAAAAGTACTTTATTGAGACATTGATTTTCTGTTATTGAGTTTATTTTAACACAAGGCGAAGAAGTGTCACATCTCATGGGAATATGCAGTTTTTGCAAATTCGGATAAAGGAATTCATTGATATGTTGAACAATTTGTCAATTTTGATTTGAGTAACACACTCCTTCAGATAGTTTGAAAAATGAATATTCAAAATAATAAGTTTTTGGGTTTCAATTCAAAGTTTATGCATTAGACATAGCTACTCCAATAATGCTAAGAATGTTTTCGAAACTCGGAAAGGCTCCAATAAAGCCGGACAGCTCGCTAAAGAATCTCCTGTTTTCATTGGATGAATCTAACTTTCTTTTGTAAATTTATAAAACAAATGCATCCAAACCTCGAACAAAGACAGATCCGTCATTTTGTCTCCTCTTTTCACAAACCCTGGTCCAACTATCTTCGCATTTCGTCCTTATTGGGACTCATCAGCACTGCATACTGCACCCTGGCTGGCAGATCGAATTTGCCAGCATCTCTTATATATCTTTTATATTTAATCATTCCAATATATCTGAAGAAACTAAAGAAAGATTTGGGACTTTGAAACAAAAGATTAAGACTTTAAAAGAATGAGAAACACGAAACACATAACCACTAAAATAACACCTCATAATACATATACATAGACAAACATGAAACATAAAACAAGACACCATAGATGAATAGAAAACAAAAACTATGCCTGAAGTCCCAGACTTGTGACCGGTTCATAGCGAATTTACACGTGTTACGGGATCCCAACACTCAGTCTCCCTCAGGCATTATCTGAAACCGACCCACAGTTTCAAATACATAAACAAAATTAAATAGTAAAATAGAGAAAGAAGCTAAAAGATATTAAGAACTGACCCATTTCTGTCCATACAGTTAAGTACAGCAGACGATGATCAGTTTTAGAAAAGAGACAAAAAGAGAAATGAAAGGAAAGACTAGAGCCAGGTACGACGTACCGTATGAGAAGAATCTCACGGGAAAAAGAAAAAGAAATACAGACAAAAAATCCTCAAGGGATTTTCCGTACTTGGAAAAAGACAAAGGAAAACGAACAAAACATTATTTTACTTGTTTTTTTTTAATATATATATAGTATTTTCTTGAAAGCAAAATACTTAATTGGCCTAAGAAGTGTTTAATTTTATTGTTGAAAACATTGCTTTATCAGGATGCTGTACAAAAAGTACCGGTATAGAAAATAAAATCAGAAATCGAAAATCAGAATCTGTAACCATCTACAATCTCTGAAAATGAAACTACAATCGAACAATCGAATTGATCAAATTTGCAGCAGTTAGCTAAACAAAAGGAACATAATGGTTCCAGTTATCTTGCTGATTATAAAATTTGGAACGAAATACAAACAGATGAAAGATCCTGTTTTTAACATGTATATTTTACTCAAAGTAACACTTTTTTAATCAATTAATTTGAAAAAAAGACTAAGAACTAAAAACCATATTTAAAAAGGTATATTATTTTAAAAGAGTAATATTAAAAAAACGGCAGACTTTGTAAGTTGCAGGTAGCTTGGAATGTTAATCGCGATTTACTCTTTGTAACTTGCAATTTTCTCATCAGTTTTCTCATCAGTTTTCTCATCAGTCAAGGTTTTTGGTCAAGATCTCCACAGAAAGATGGATGATTGCCTCTTTCTTCTTTTAAATCAGTGCAATTATTAAACACGTCTTGTGCTGATGGGCGATAGTTTGCAACAGGATTCAGCATAGATTGAATCAAATCACGTAAAGGGGACTCGTACGATGTAGATATAGGACTTGTCGTTCCATTCCAATTCATAATCTTTGGTAAACTGTCAAACAAAACCACACCATTGTTGCAAAGCTCGGACATAACAGCTCCTAGGGACCATATATCAGATTTTCTTCCAGATGGAGTTCCTTGTTGAAGTAATGTTGCTCTTAGGGTTTCAGGTGACCAGTAGATAGGAGTTCCCACTCCAGTAGATAGATTATACACACTTGCCATCTGTGCGCTTGTGAGCAATTTAGATAAGCCAAAATCAGCCAAAACAAAATAGACTGGTATAACCTGTTGGTTATGTTTTAGACAACAGGCTGGTTTTGCGCTCTTTCTTCTTATTAGAATATTCTGAGGCTTTAGATCTCTGTGGAGAATGCCTGCCTGATGTAAGTATGAAAGAGCACTAGCCATATGCCCCATGAATCTCCAAATACAATATTGTGACAAATTCAATTTGTCAGGCAACCAACTTTTCACGTCTGCAATACACAATTCTGTGACGATATACACTTTTCCATTTGTAAACCAGGAATCAAGATATTCCAAGATACAGTAGTGATTCACAGAACTAAGGATAGCTATTTCTTTTCGCACTTCATCGTTGATGTCAGAAATACATTTGATTGCAACTGATGGGTGTTTTCCGTAGAAAGATTTTGATACTGGAGTTGAGCATTTCCAAACTTCACCAAAAGCTCCACTTCCAAGAAATGATTACTCTTGATAAGCCATTTTCTCCAAATCTATAAATAATTTTATTTGATATAATATATTTCTGACTTTCAATTAGATTGTTTTGAAATCAGGCCAAAACTCTTAGTGAAATTTAGAAAATGAAAGTTTTGTATATTATTATTTCATATCATTTATCCTATCAACATTAACAGGAAGGTTAAAAATGAAAGTAGACGATTAAAATTTTGTCATGAGTTGTTCATTGCTTTTTTTCTTTTGATCTACATATTATAAAAGCAAAAGTAAATAAAAACTCTACTTTGGTGTTTATTTAGAAAAACAGTTGCATTTTCATTGCATTCTATTTTGATAGATGTGAGGGAGTGCAATTGTTTGAATTAATTTGAGGTTGTTTGAAAATTCCCTTTAACAGACCTTCCAATTAAAGGGAATTTTCAAACGACCTTAACTTTTCCAAAGTGACTACAAGCAGTGGCGTTGTGCATGATGGCCTTAGCTCTCAGCGGAGTTTTTTTCTGATGATACGCCGAAGGGAGAGTACCCCAAAACTAAAAGAAATTGAAAAAATAAGGATGGTGTAATGAAAGATTGGTATCCTTACTAGTATGAAGAAGCTGGTCGTGCAGTAGGTTTGAAAGATAAACAATTTTTAGAAATGATGTCTCTCCTCTAATGAGTGCCTCGCCTAAAATCTAAATACTTCCTTATAAAGATACATTTACTTCAATTTGATAATTATTAGATAGGTTATGCACCAAAACTGTCTTTCTAAAGTGAATTTTCATAAAAAAATTTAAATAAAAGTCCCTTTTTATACGGTTTATATCTGATGACCGTTGCTGATACGTGTGGTACAGTTTTTTTAATTTTTAACAAGTGAGATAAATGATTAATGACAAGCTTTACCCTGTAGCACTGTGTTATCATTCATTAACTTGCTAGTGGGATGTAAAAGAATAAATCAATATTAATATAATTTATGTCACAAATGCACTTAAATTTCAACTAATAATATTCTTAAACATAAAAAATTAAACTACAATAAAAATGAAATTATAACATATAACTATAAGTGTTAAATTATAAAAACGACTTTCGTTTTTGGACGTGATAATGTGTGTTCTTTTCTAGAGTTCAATTTTGAAGACTTCTTTCTCAACATATACTGTATAGGGAGATCGAAAGGAGAGATCTACTTTTGAGTGTAGTATTAGCTGGTTCTAATTTAAAGTGCCTGGTATTGAATAGATTTCAATCCAAAATTTAGTGTTGTCTTTCGATACTCCAACAGTTTCAAGTTCCTATGTTGAAGTTGTGGTTTTTGCTGGTCCATAAGTAACAGGAGCAAAGATACAACGCCATAATATATCACATCGATTCGCTGGCTTAAATCAAAACCAGAACTAGAATGTGCCAGAACAGCTGTGGATCTGATTTTTTGACTGATTAACAAAAAATCTTTATACATGGTTAGCTAAGTGACCCGTAGCTTTGTTTTACATTTTGCCGATATGTTTAAAAATTATTGTTTTGATCAGTGAGATGTTGAAAATGTTTTTTTCGTTATAAGAATCTTGTTTGTTTATTTTAACAGTAGAAAGAGGTACATCTTTTCAAATTTGTAATATTTGGCTAAATTGAAGGGTGTCTAAACACTAACTGGCACCTCACTTTCAAAAACAGTAACAACTTTTCTTAGGCGGTCAAATTTCAATATCACTTCAAAAAAAGTCTCCACTAAACAAAGTGGCTTATACGTGATTTAGTGTCTGTTTTGAAGGAACTGTTGTTTCATATTACTGTTTTGATTTCCCTATGGAGTTTGTTTTGTGTTGTCTTTTGCATTTTGTTAAGTTTCTTCTCACACAAAATTATCAGCAGTTTTTCAGTTATTTTACTAAGGAAATTATAATTTTTCATTTTTAAAAATGCCCCAAACTAAGATAATGGGAAAATGTTATTCAAGAATATCAATTTCATTTGAAATCTCTTTCTGTTTTTTTTTACATAAAACATAGTCTATATGAATGAATACTAATTGCGGTTTAAAATTTCAAATGGGTTTCAAATAAATAATTTATTCATATAGATAATGCTGTATACATAGGGGAATAGACATTCATAATTTATGGCTACGAATATTTTTATTTGCTTTTTTTAGCCCCTAACGGAATAAGAACATTCCTAAGGCTGGAAATAGAAATAAAAAAATAAAAAAAATTTAAATCCTAGAGTTTTAGTGTCAGTCTGTGCAATTTTGTCGAGTTTATGTTGACTTTTTCCTCTTATTATTTTTAATTTGTACTCAAGATTTTCTTCTTTCTCGCAATAGATAATAACACAAGAAGAAAAATGAGAAAAGTATTGGAAATGAACATGAAATAAAATTTGGTTTCTACTTCAAGCAGCAGAGTTTTGGTTTTGTACTTTTTTGGATGGCAAGAAGTATGAAAGAAGTTGAGTTGTCAAAACATGTTTAAAAATGAATTTCAGGTATGATTCGTTGATCTCTTTTATAATCAATCTAGCAAGTTAAAGATCACTTTTACTTTGCCTGCATTGCTCTCGACATGACTTTAGTTACACCCATTAGTAATTCGAATTGTTAACAATAGAGTTCAATATTCATTCATTCATTTCAATTTTATGTTACTGACTATAGATGAAACTTAACTGCAGCTCAAATTTATTTCTAAAATATTTTGCTGAATCGAGCTGTATTAGAGTATAACATTTTGTTTGAATTAAAAGAGAACGTTTATCACAATTTGGGCTTCAGAATGAAGCATTGAGACTTTACTTTTAAATACGTTTGTAAAAAGTTTTTAACCCAAAGTTCGAAAGTTTTTGCAGTCCTCCCAGTCTTTCTCTTTCTTTTACACTGTTAATTTTTAAGTATATCTTGTTTAATGTGTGAACTTTTTTCGAATTATTTTAATAAAGCATCAATTTAAAGCTAAAGGCCGGAGCGAATGCATCAAAAGAATTTCATCAAAATCCATCAAAACTATTTTAATGAGATTTTGATTAAAATTCGAATGTTTTGATGAAGAAGAAAAATATTTTGATGAAATCAACTCAAATGCATCAAAATGTAAAATCTAGTTTGACGAGCGCAACTATTTTGATGAAAAGTTTGATCAAAAACAAACTTCATCAAAATCCATCAAAGTCGATTTTTTCTTCTTCTTTCTATTTTTCTTTTTTGATGGAAATTTTGGTTCAACTCAAATGCGTCAAATTTTTCATTAAAATAATCTTTTTGATGGGTTTTGATGAAAATTTAGATGCATTTGCTCCGGCCTTAAAGACCTTTTGTTTAAAACATGAATATCTTCTACCTCCGTAGGTGTTAAGAATAATTGTGGTTCCTTTGATAAAAATAAGTCAAAGACAAAGCTACACTACAGCAGCACCAGGCTGTATCAGCTGCTTAAAATTGTGAATAATTTAAAGGGCTTTTCTCTTCTTTTGCACAATGAAAATAAAATAATCTTGCCATATAAAGTATGAATATTTCAATTTCACAGGAACATATACTCAGATCTCACCAAAATGAAGTGTGGATAGTTTTTGAGGAAATGTCTTTTGGCTTGTCATGACGAAATTAAAGATTGATAAATCACAATTGATAAATGAATCATTTTTATCTTAAATTTTGACCAAAGCAATAATATTCTTCTTACAGTACATTACACAGGGTGGGCACAGTAACTGGAAAAACTGGAAAAGCTGGAAAAATAGTTATTATCAGAAATATAAAAGCTGAAAAAAGTACATTTTATTGGCTAAAAGGGCTGACAAAAACTGAAAAATGTACCTCTTTCAGCCTGAAAAAAGCTTTTTTGTTTTTGATAAAAAAGGCTGGATTTTTTCAGTGAAAAACCACCCTGTTATAAACTGATCCGGAACATGCAAGAGTATAAACAAGTCTTAAGAACTAAGTCCCTTTTACATTTATATTTACAGCTATAATTTCATGACTTTTTTCTTGTGTCTTTCGTTTATAGGGAGGTCCTTCTCTCGATGTTTTCTCCGTTCAGGGTAAAGATCCTTTATCCAAGCTCAAAATCCATGGACCCTCATCTGCTATTCGAAAAGAATTTGACAATGCATTGAGAACATTCATACTTAATCTAAATGGAGATTCTGCGCGATCAAAAATCACCTACCCGAAAAACACCAAACAATCGTTGCACCTGACTCAACAGTTTCTAATCATCCAACTCTGGTTACAATCTGGGAATTCTTTCACGCTAGAAATCAGTGTCGTCACTCAATCCAACCTAAAACTACGTATTATCTTTTCAAGCTCGACTCGCGAGATATCCATCACAGCTCATCACATTAAAATGCCTTGCTCGGTTGTCGAATCGAACACCTGGTTAAATCTTGGACTTGATTTGAAAGATCTTGTGTCAAGTTATTTCGAGGGTAACTCCTTTAGCCACGTAGACAGTTTAGTGATATCGGCAAACTGTAAATTGAAGAGAATTTTCACGTTGAAAGACAAACCAGAACACATGATCGATATACCAAAGAATCTGAATTTTCCGGTCAACATTCAATATTTAACACAGGTACACTTTCCATGCTTTCCAACTTTTTTTAATAACTTTGTTCTAATAATTATAAATTTGGTTGGTATTAGAAAGATCTTACTACAAGGAAACATCATCAGATTTTTTTGAAGGGCCTTTATAACCATATGCTGAGGAGCGGTGGCCAAAGTGATAGGGCGCTGGTTTTCAAATCGAAAGGTGGGTTCGAGCCCCACCCAAATTGGCCACCGTAGCTCGGTCACCTCTCGCGTCGCTAATTACCCCAGTTGACGGTCCGGGTCACATAATAACCAATCCTTGATAATGGAAGTGAATATTCGGATCCAAAGCATGAAACATTTAAAAAATATTAATATTCTCCCTCTTTCCCTCTCTGCAGATCATTGACTCGCAGACATTTGATGAAGCCAGCATCAACATACGCGCAGGTACAGGAGGTAATCCTTACAAACGCACACCTACTAAAACATCAACAAACACTTCAGAAAATTCTCATATTGCTTTCGGTTCGCGTATCCGATCGGGATCACGTTCAAAGTTGGAATCCGAAGAAGATACCGACCGCTCAAATAATACGTCACGTCGTTTCTCGAAATCTGGCAAAGAACGCGTCAAACAATCAACTGATTCAAATGCATCTGAACCCAGTCTTACTTCCAGAGGAATCAGCATCCTACCGTCCAAACCATCCGCTAGAACCGTTCGCCAAGTAGATTTAAACAATAACGAAGTCGAACCTAAACCGCCGGGTGTGCCATTTCAACCGCGACCACCTTTAGGTAAGAAGAATCAAAAATCGGACTTTCGCAAAGGACGCATTGTGAAAAGTGCTGACGTCAGGTTGCGTGAATCGCCTCAAACAAAGGAGCGCCCTAAACAAGACTTCTCAAAAAGTGCTGATTCAAGAAACAGGCGTCGCCCTTCAGTCAAAGAACCTGATCTTCCAATCGTCCTAAAAATCAAAAAAGGTATTTCTCGGTCAGCTTACGATTTAGAACAGACTGAAAAAACAATTAGCGACAATCGAGATTTACATTTCAAAAGCAAATCATTGACAGTACTACCGAAAATCGGTTCAACGATTGTTAAACGAAATAACCGATACAGTAAAAGTATTTTCGTGTCACAAACCGCCGAAAATAATAATGAAGAAACGAACACAGTTGACGACGAAGGTATAACGAAAGACGAATATTTTCCCGACAATGACGTTTTCGTTTCACCGACAAACGAGGAGAATGAAACGAATGAAGAACTGATGGCGTTAGCTGACGAAAATGATGTCGATGATTATTTGAAATTGAGGACTCGGAGTAGTTGTCGGGAAGACGAATCTACATATAGCAGTTGTAACAGCGCCAATAGTGATCTATATGTCTATTCGTCAAGACCTCGATCTGTCATCAAACAGAATCGTAACTCGTTAAGCGTCTCGCAACAAAAATCGTCAACATCTCGTAGTCGGCATGCAAGCGAGTCGAAATCTCGTAGCTCTTTGCAAACTGAAGACCCCGTAGTGATTGCTGCTCCAATACCCAAATTTCTCGATCAAACTCGTCGTAAAGCCTCGCCTCCAGAAGAGACTCTACCAAATGATCAAAACATTGCACATGATGAGACTTATTCAATAGATACTTCCAATGCAGCAAATGGTGATGACAAGGACTATGGTGTTGATTTGAGTTGGGAATATTCGGAATCTACATCGATGCTTGTATTACCACAAGAATTTAAAAAGAAAAAGTTAACCAAAACTACGAGCTCATCATCAAACTATTCTAAAATACAATCTAATGAAAATATTGTTGACTCTGGGATCGAATCACAAGGAACAGAATGTACAAATCACGAGCAAAGAAACTCGGTAAAGTTACCAGAGGCTCCGAAAGTACACGATACAACTGAAATTCAGGACCAAGAAAATAGGGGACAGAGCGATAACGAAGACGAGAGAAATTCTATACGTACGAGTCACAACAATTCCCAAGAGAGTGATTTCGAAACAGAACAAAAAACTGAAACAAGTAGTGGTATGATAAGTGATTTCTCTAGTAGTGACAATATGAATAGTAACGGAATCGAACATCAAATCTCAACGACGAAGCAAGAACAGAAGAAGAAGAAGAGTGTCATCCCTTCATCTGACTTCGTCATGAGAGAATCTTGTGATTCTGATAGCATGTCCTGGTTGAATAGCTCTCAGGACCAGACCAACAACAACAAAGTGTTAGATAAATCACCGAACATGGCGTTAAGACAACGTTTAAAGGAACAGTTAGGTTCACTTCTGATGCAAAGTAAAGATGACGATGATGATAGTGATAATTTTTCAGAATGCAGTGATGATACAACTTATACTGATCTTCCACCGAAGAAATTCCGCAATTACAGGTATCCGATTCATCTGCATTTCTCAATTTAATTCAGAAAATTGGAGCTAAAACCTCTTTCTCTAGGGCATATATAGGATTGCGTTTTATCTTTATTTTTATTTTGAGATTGACCCTATCCAAGTCGTGCGGGTGTTTCCTCTGTATGATTAAAAGACCAAAAATAAAAAATCTGACTTCAATTTCCTGATTTTATTTAATCCTAAGATTACACCTTCTAAATTGTTGATGACGTTACCTCATTATGCTCTATAAGCAGTCACCTATTTCATTTTATTTCTTCTCGTTCGTATAGATATCAAGACGAGATCCAAAGTTTGAATTCAACATTGGACTTATCAGTGACCATTCCAGCCACGCCTCGTGTTGGTGAACAAGCCGACCCTAACAATAATTACGCAGGTATGTATATTGATAAAATCAATTTTTAAATTTTATCAAAAGCATACCTCAAAGAGAATTGACTTGAGTTTCTTTTCCCCGTAACAATAAAAAATGCACTCCACGTAGAGGCTATTTAAAAACACGCTTCCACACAAAATCCTTCAAATAACAAACCCTTTTATCGTCAGATACATAAAAAGTAGGGTTTTGTACATGCTATTCACTCCTTTAACTGTATTGATGTAGCCGCTGTTTCTAATATTATATCATGGAGGTAAAAAAAACACATGGAGACCCAACGTATATTATTCCATTGTATCAACGATGTAAAAATATTAGATAACCAACTTGCCTTGATTCTCAAAAAACATCCGTGTTACGGTTGTAAAAATTTTAATGACATTTTGCATTGTAAAAAGTGCAATTAAATAAAAACTTGCTTCATTTTCAACCTTTTATTGGACAGAATCGATCACGTGATGTAAATTTTTCTAAAATTTGGGTTAGAAAAAGTGTATTTTCCTATAGGCAGCCTCACAGAAGGAGTTTTTGAATTAGATATTGTTGTTCTATAAACATTCATATGTTTATTTTATATCAGGCAACCTTCATGCACTTTTCATACGTGAGATATCGCAGTTCAAAGCACATATATATTTCCGAGATAACAGCTTTTTATGAGCGTTTTTTAATCCAGACCAAGCTTAAGTGGTATCAGGCCGATCCGTATTCAATTTGCCTAAAGATTGGTACCTTTATTTTTTGAAGAAAATTTAAAAATCTGCAGTAAATAGCAATTCAAACTTTCTATCAATTCAGTGGATGTAAAAAAGTGTGTCAAAATCGAGCTAAAAGCATAACACCCACTGCACACACAGCTTTTTAATAGAGATAGAGTGTTGATTTCAATAGAAGAACAATGGTTGCTCTCTTGGGAGGAGTGCCTTCTAGAGGTAGTTGGTTATCGATTATTTTTACATCGTTGGATGAAAGGAGCGTATAATGACGGTATTTATTATTTTTTAGACTCGTACTGTATCTCTCCATCTTTTATTTCTAAAATAAGAACATCTATTACTAGGGTATGAAAAGGGTGATTCCCCTTACTGTTCGATCACTGCACTCAACAGGCCCATCAATTTGTTATTGTTGACTCATCTCCTGGTTGAGGGAGCTAGAGTGATGGATAAATTTACTCGCACATTTTCATGATTTTTTAAATGAATTTGAATTCGGAAACATACCCATGCAGTAGAGAGGGTGATCCTTGTTCCGCCTGAGCCACCAATGACCATTTTGACGTCGTCATTCTCATCTGTTATCACTGAAGGACAGGTCGACGAAAGAGGGCGGCGCCCTCCAAGAGGGGCGTTAACAATTGGTTTTGGGTAATTCTCAACTTCATTTTTCTCGTTCTTTGTGTAACTAGTATTGGTGAAATAATCGGCTAATTCGTTGTTGTAGATGATACCAGATGTCAGCGATCGAAATTTAGCTCCGAATCTGAAAAGAAAAGTATTAAACATGGTAAAACGTAAATAAGCTTGTCGGCTATTCTTAGGGTTCAAAGTTTAGACGAGTTTAAACAAACGCTAATGACAGCTAAAACAGACAATAAAAGGATGACCGTGCACACTTTTTCTGACACTCCACAAATCGATCTTTATTAAGATGACTTACGCGTAGTTGATGGTATCAGTAGCTGAAACAGCGTTGCCATCTTTATCGAGGACAGAAACATGAGTTGTTCCTTGATCTTCAGTTGTAACAAAATAAGGGTCATAATAACTGTTAGGTTGTGTGGAAGTCTCGTTGATCATATTTCGGTGAACGGTTGCGTTGACGTCTGTCAAAATGTCTTCCGAATACTGTGGACGAAAAAAGAGAAAGTTTATGAATCTGTACAAATCTTGAGAGTTGAGCAGAGAGGCTCAGATATAACGGACGGAGGAGAGTGTGTTAAGAGGATAATTGGTGCATTGGTGTAGTAAAAAGGTATTTGTGACTTCAAAAGAAATTAAATGTGAGCCCTATATGGAAACTAATTACTCTCTTTTGAATAAGATGGTCTCATCCGACCCTGCAAAAGCGTTTAAATCGTGTGTCGACTCGGACCTTGTGGTTGGAAGTAATTCCTACCTAATACCCTCTTCTAAAAATTTACAGATAGAACATTAATTACCTTTTTGAAATTATCTTTTTCAGATTCAGGAACGTAATCGGGGTCACCAAGATGTGGTCTCATAGCGTAACTGAATTTGAAACTTTCCACAATCTTATGATACATCAACACTTTTTTGTTGATCTCATCTTCATCAGACATTGAGAGTTGCATCCCTGAAACAAAAAAGAGTCTGGTTCCGGTCGAGGGTTCGGTAAACTAGCGAATTGAGTTGAGGTTTTCCTGCTTTTGAAGCCCCTGAATGTGTGTGTATTGGTGTAATACGAAAATATTTGTGAGCCTAACGAAGACATAAAATTTAAAAGAAATAAGTAGCCTAGCATGTTCTACTGTAAGGTTCAACAAATACCTTTGACCATATTTAAGATATGCGAGAGGACGGAACCACCACCAGGTAAAGCAGATGTATGTAGAGTCAAATTATCAGTCAGTTTGATTTTAATGGGCGTTCTCTCCAACACTGTGTAATTTCTCAAATCTTCTGCCGTCATATTCCCTCCTTTGGCGTTGATATCCTCCAACAAGATCCTGGATAAATTGCCAGTGTTCAAAGCATCGTAATTCTTTTGAATCTGTCGTAAACTTTCTGCATATTTTGGATTCTTAACCATCGTTCCTACAGGTTTAACATTCCCATCTGTACCAACAAAGAGTTCACTATGAATTTATTGAGAACACTATTAGCTAAGGTTTTTCCATTTTCATACCAGCAAAGACGGCAAAGTGGGCTTGTTGAGATAGCTTCATGTAAAAATCTCTATAAAATCAGTGAAATAGATTTATTTTCTCTAGCTTTCAAAGGTCGCTTGTACATTTTAATGTTTCGCAACATCAGGAAAGTTTGGTAGTAAAATATAGAATAAAATAATAAAATATAGCGGAAAGAAAAGAAATCTAAATTTGTGTTAATAAAGCAACGATGTTTTGACCATGTTCTGTGAATTTTATAAGGTTTATGATTCTGGTGGCCTAGTTCGAATCCCGGGCTCTTGGGAGACTTTCTAGAAAAATTCCCGTGAGAAATCTCAGTATTTATCAGAATGTTTTGAATGATTGTGTCCGTTCTTCTAAATCTTTTAATTAATAAAAAAGGCTTCAGATATTCTCTAAGGGCACTCAAAGGAGCACCCATAGCGTAAGTAAACTCAATACCTCAAACCAGGGTCAGCCTTCACTTTAGATCCAGTACTTTTACTGTTCAAACTTTTAGACATATGTTTTCCAATGACTGTCCCTTCTTCAGCAAGATCAATAGAGGGTTGAATGAGATCAGCCCATGGTAGTTTCCCATATTTTTCATGAGCTTTCTTCAAACCACGAAGTTCTCCTGGTACACCTACTGCAGAACCACCTGCCAAAATAAATAAACATAAAATGGTCAGGAGTTAGAGGATGAACTAGCGAGCGAGCTAGCGAGCAAAAAAAATAAAAACGAACAAACAAACGAAACAAAGCAATGAATGAATTGATTATAAAAAGAGTTATAAAAAAATGAAAGGTTTGTTAAAATGAAAAGGAGCGAATGAATGATTGAACGGAATCAAAACTTCTACTAAGGTCCGAGGGCGCATTAGGGTAATGATACCTACCAACTTTGGCAGAATCAGAGTTTCCATCAAAGGTTGTGGTGGTGAGACTTGCTGGACCTGTTTCACGATAATCCAACATAATTGATTCCTTTTTACTCTTATCATAAATGATCATAAAACCGCCGCCAGCGATACCCGTTGAATGACTATTGACAACACCCGTACATATCAGGGCGGCAATCGCTCCGTCAACTGCATGTCCTCCCTTTTTCAACATGTCACGCCCAATCTAGTGAAAAATGATTATGGATTATGGTAGTATGGTCTTGGTCTTCTTAGAAAATAAGGCAACAAGACCTGAATGTGAAAAGAACTTTTTACCTTATCCTTTTGACTTCATGCTTCTTAGTTAAGAAGTAGCTCTCTTCCAAGCTTAAAAAACTAGTGTCTGCTTATCACGCTCTGGAGCTCTTGCTAAGCTACTACAGTGAGTGAAAAAGTGTAACTTACTTCAGAGCATTGTTTAGCATCGGTAGCAACGGCACCATTTTTGAAGAAAGCATCATTGGTTTGTGTTCCATTCTTCTTTGAGTTGTCACTCTCTGCGTCATCGTTATTACGTGTTAAACCAACCCCTAAGCCAACAGCAAGCGCAATGACGATCACCACCACTACTATTATGACCACTATTGCTAATTTCCTATAAAGAAGAAATTCAAGTTTGGGGGTTTCCTTGGAGCGTAAAAAATTATAGCAAATGGTGGCAACATAAAAGAATCGAAAAATAAATACAACGTCCATCTAAATTTTGAAATGGCGGCGGGAGAAAGGTTTTTTTTTCCTGTGGATAAAATACAAGAAACAAAATGAGTATAGGAGATTGAGAAGAAATTTCTTGAATTTTGTAATGATGTATCTTGCTTTAACCGCAAGATTACCGACATACCGACACAAAAACAGAAAATAGCTATTCCGATTTGCCAGCTAGGAAAATCTTTCAAAAATATGAACAGCTCGAGTTTGCCAGCAACAGCTCGAAATTTCCAGCTGGAAAAGTGTACTTTGGTCAGGAACAGCTCAGCGATTATGAAAAAATCTATTTTGGTCCCGGAACAGCTAAAAAATTACAGGCCCAACTAAGTTCTTCAAAATAGCTGTTTCGAATTGCCAGATGATATTGCGTAATATTACAGGAACAACTCGGTATTTATGCAACCCCTGTCTTTAGTTATGGCTACTGATTTTCCAGATTTTCAGCTGGGAAAGTCCCCTCGTTGTTCGGAACAGCTCAGATTTTCCAGTTTTGCAGTAAATTTCTAGTTGGCGGACTAC
>JAUJPO010051727.1:0-15093 GCA_032270745.1 Tiaropsis multicirrata
TTTCCCCGAAAGAGTAATCGGGATATCAGGAAATCGGGGAAACATGTTTTGATTTCTAACTCCCCTTCCCCGTCCCCCCCGTCCCCGAAATAATGGCGAAATGAATGCTCAGCTTAGGCTGACCAATTAGTTACCACCAACACTTGTTACTAAAATCGTATGTTGCAAAAAAATTGTCAGTGAAAATTGCTCTCCTTTTGTTTCTTTCCTGTCATCTTATGTAGAAACCCAGGATGACACGAAAGAAACAAATGAGTGGTACTGTCCTGGTTTCTACATGAGAGCAATTTTCACTGACAATCTTTCTGTGACAGACTTCAAAATAAGTGGCATAATAAAAGAGAAAATGAAACAGCTAGCTTGTTACAAAATTTGTTTGACAGAATCCAGAGGCGAATACAGAAGCTAGGTACTAAAGACTTTCGTAGAGTGTTGACTTCCAAATAGGGAATATGAACAAAAGCAAAATTTTCAGTCAAATTTTTTGAGAACCTTCTGTAACCGTCACTGCAGAACATTATTTCCATTATGCACCGACTTTTTAATAAATTATCAATAGAGCACCGCAAAAAAATTTCATGACTCCTTGTCTGTCTAAGCCACAGAAGAAATGTATACAACAAAAATTCAATTGGTTTGACATACATACCCATAGTTACTCTGGGACGGGGGACTGTTGGATGCTACAAAGAAAAATAAAGAAACAAATTACGTCACATGTGTCTACTTTCAGAAACTCAAATTCATGATCAAAATCCATTACGTAATCTTTTCTAACGGAAAATAAAATACCGGATGTTTGCCACTAGATTCATTGTTAAAAATTCAAAACTAGTAGCAAACACCCGTTTCTTACGGATGTTTCCGTAGAAAAGATGTTTCCGTAGAAAAGATGTTTCCGTAGAAAAGATGGATATAAATATCATGAATAGGCCCAAATTTTTTTCCCCCTGAGAAACTGCATTTTTTTAGGAGTGGTAGCGTCGTCATGTTCCCAGGGCGAACCTCACCCTAAACTTTGCCTTTTCACAGCTGGTGAATGGGCTGAGATTTAGTGATTCTTTCCTGTGAAGAACAAGGTAATACAACTAATTGAACTCCAGTAGGCACAGAACGTTATTCCAACATTGTTGCGACGTCCAAATAACGTGCTAACGTTACAACAACGCTCTGTGCCTACTGTGACAGCTATAGATTTAAAACAGATTTTGTACCTACTTTTGTGGCATTTGAAGTAATACACCAGACCAAAAACAATGATAACAACGATGAGAGCACCAATAACACCTCCAGCTATTGCACCCACATTGGAACCAGACTCTGGAGAATCACCCGATGGTGGTTTTGTTGGATCAGCTGAAAAAAAAGAAGAAAGAATAAGAATAAGAAGGACAGTAAAAAATATAATAAGATTCTATACTTTTGCCTCGATAAACCTGCTTATTTCTGGAAATACAAGAAATTTTGGGAAACCGCGCGCAGCTGCTTTCATTCTTTTTTAATTTTTAATTCTTGGAAATGTGTAAAAAATAAACAAACACATGGTTGATTCATTCTGTCACAATTTTTCGTTGTTTATGAACTTTCACTTTTGATTAAACAGGTTTTGTTTCGATAAAGAAATTGAATTATTGCCTCGATTAATCGAGAACCAATCCAAAGTGTACGAAATAAAAGACGGATGAGCAGAAAGAAAAACTTCACTGTAAACAGGTTTTCAAGTCGTTTGTTTTCGTCAAAAAAAAAAAAATAGATAGAAAAAACAGTTGTAAAATTACATTAATAAAGAAGAAATAAAATGGTTTAAGTATTTTACTTCTGTTTGTAAAACCTGTTTATATATGTGAAGCTAATCTTTCCTTGGACTTTTTTCTTGGAATTTTAGTTTCTTTCAAATTTTTCAATGAATCGTTTCAACTCATCTTGTATTTTAAAAAGAAAGCAAACTGCACGCTTCTCTTGTGAGAATAGGAGTATCATTGGTAGACAGTTACCAAACTCTCCATCAGGTTTTCTAAGAAAAACAACCAGAGAGTTAGGCAACTGGCTAGAAGTTCGAAATTAGAAAAAACTAAGCTCCACACATACAAACAAAGAAGTCTCAAGGTTCATTTATAGGAATAAAAAAAAATCGTTTTTTTAATGTTAAAATGTACTGATAAACTTCCCAAAAGTGTGATAAAAAACATGTCATGGTTCTGTCACAGAATTATTAATGAAGAAAATAAAATAGTAAAGCGAATATAAATATTTTTGAAAACTATCACTTAATTTGAAATTTACAGTACATGTTTTACTTGTTGTAAACACCACTTTTCCTAATTGGTTGATTGGTAAATACATTACTGATACAGTAAAGCAAAGAAAACAAATCGAACCTTGGCACTTCTTTGAAAGGTAAACAGCAAGAATTCTACCAAGAACTTAGGGAAAAAAGGCAAATAAAAAATAGCTTTAATTACCTTTTCAATTACCATAATATGTTAAAGAGTTCGAAGATATGTATTTTCTTAAACAATGGTCATTTTTTAAGTGGCTTGCAAAATATTAAAAATTAAAAGCACAAGTTGTAATTGAACAAAAGCAAAAGATTTTAAGACTTGGAAAAATTAATTTGACTGTTACTTTAGACGTTATAAAATGAAGACCAAAATCGAAATTGAATCACTTTCAGGGGTAGAAATAGAAGAATTACAAATGTGGTAATTTTAAATGTTAAAATATAAAATATAATATATTTGAATTAGAAATCAACAAAAGAATGTAGAATCATCATTTTTGGAAATTAATTACATCATAAACAGTAAATAAAACAAATGAAAAAAGAAAAAAAATATCGAAAAAACCAATTAATCTTTTAAAACAAAAAAATAGGAAAAAATCATTAATAAAAATAATTGATTAAAAGTGGAAACACAATTTCAACTTTTGTACATGAATATATAAGGCAATAAAAAGCATCAATATAAAACTTTTAAACCTAAGCGGTGTAGGTGTGTTATTTTAACTTTCCTGGCATACGCAAAAGGTTAACTTTCTGTATGAGATGAAATAATGTCCGAAATCTGAAGGAGAACTTCCTAGGTCATAAATTATTAAAGTTAGTCATTGAAAAGACAAACTTTTTTTCAAGAACCACTTTATTTTTTATTTCCTTGTATTTGTAATAAAATAGAGAGAAATTTAGATTCTCGTCAATGAGTCAAACTCGTTGAATTTATTAAAACTACCAGTAAAAACAAATACTAGTTTCATAAAAGAGTGTCTTCTAGGGTCCCATTTAAAGACGAACTTATCGTGATACATTTTAAGTAAAAAATAACATTCAACTCCCTCTAAACTCAAAACTAAGTAGTCATAAAAAAAAGTAACTTTAGTTTTAAATATTAAAAAATAAAACAGTGCAAATATTATATAGTAGAAAAAGAAGCACTTTAGTACAAACACCTTTTTATAAAAAATAATTATCAACCAGTCATGTTAACATTGTATGAAAACAAACGAAAAGCGAGGTTTTAAGTACTAGAAGATAACTCACAACGATGAGCGGTATTTTTACAACCTATCTGAGTAAATGTCTCCTTTGCCCTAGAACGAAAAATTTCACATTTTTTTACGTTCTAGAGCAAAGAAGGTGTTAACTCACAGGTTGGTTATGTCTATTTACCTCCTCGTTCTTAACCTCGTTAAAAACAAAGAATTTCAAGCCCATCGGTCAACACCAAAGTCAAGATAAAAAACATTGAATATTTCAAAAGACTTACTAGTTCATGTAGAATTGTGGGGACGTTTATTTAAAAATATTATGACAATATTTCAACTCTTTTGCAAATTTATAACATTTGGAGGATTTGTTTTTCTTTACTGGGCTTTTTAAACATCTGAACGGTTTTAATAAAATAATTTTTTAGTTAACACATACTTATCAAACTACTCAAAAAAATAATAACAATAACTTAAAATCCTTTTTCTCTCTAAAATTTCACAATTACTATTTCAAAAACAGACTTTCTTTGAAAGACGTTGGTATTAAACAAAATTACCACAATAGACAAGTGGGTCAAATTAAAACGTCAGTTGGAACCAAAACTGCAAGCAAGGTTTCAGGGTTAGCCGGTATAATATGTAACATCCCCTAAAAATGGCCTTGGACAATGCACCAAACTGACCAAACTCGGGCAAAAGCTCAAGCCAAAAGCAGAACCCAACAAACTGAATCTAAGAGATGCCTTTACAAAATTCAACTTGTTAAAAATTTCAATCACTCACTACACAATGACACCACCATCATCAAAATCGTCAACTGAATTTCTCTTCACTTGATCGTATAATGTCGTTTCTTCCTGTTCCCTGGTTTCACCAGTGATGGGCATGCCGTAGTCATCCACTTTGACTTCTGCGTAATCAGACGATGCTGGCGTTGGTTTGGGTCCTACGCGACCACCAGGGCCAAGCTCAGAATATATGGCATGATTTGGATCGTCGTCTCGCTTCACGGTTGAATTATTGGAAACTGGTTCATAATCGTTCTGGAAAAACAACAACATTGAACATGATATCCATTACGTAATCTTTTCTACGGGGCATCCAAAAAAGTCGGATGTTTGCCACTAGGTCTATTGTTCAAAATTCAAAACAAGTGGCAAACTCCCAGCTTTTTAAGACGTTTCCTGTATAACAGATTCGTAATGGATATCATGAATTCCAGATATTATTTACACTATACAAATAACATAGCTCCTGGGAAATACTACCAAAACTCGATTATTGTTTTATATCCCCATAGATAAATAGATCTTCAGTAAAACAGTAACAAAAGGAATTAAGCTAGAAATATATACCTGTCCCCATTCTTTAAGAGGGACTTCAGATGCTCTACAAAATAGAAATAAGATCATTAACATAAGACAATAATTATATCTAGAAAAATGTATTTATTAAGAGTATCATCCTTAAAGTTCTTCAAAACCAAAAATAAAGAAACTGATCAACAAAATATTTAAACAAAAAATATAAAGGAAAAAGATTTTGATAAAATTAGGTGTACATCTTGTTTCTTACCCATTTTTTTGTGTTCCTATAAATGGAAAAGAAATAGAAAATAAAAAATTTACAATAAAGTTAAATTTAAAAGTCAAGACATCTTAACATTAGCGAGTTTCCGATGTCACGACGTCAACCGCAACCGCGACGGTAATATGTTGTTTTGATACTTGTGCGCATGCGCAAATCTCCGAGGAAACCCCAAACAAACTTTCTGCTTGCGCGGCCGACGGTGAATTGGCCATTTCAACGTTGTCCCAAAACGTTGAAATATTTTTGATAAACATGGCTGAAGGAGGTGAAGGAAGCTGCTCTCAAAGGTGATTTCTCTTTTCTTTTTGGATCATAGAGAAGTTTTTCTTCAAAATTAGCCTGATTCTAAGAAATTCTTTTCTAAGAAATAAACTGTTTTCTTGGAAATCAGTTTTTGATATGTTTTCTTTTTTTATATATAATGCCACTTTCCCTCTTTTTTCATCATGCTTTGGCTTTCAGGTTTGTAATAAATTGTTTTCTTTATTTTTATAGAAACAGTCAAAACAAGCAGAAGTGGACACATGAACATGATGTCGCTTTCGTACGTGAGGTTTTACTTTTTGAGCCATGGAATTACAACAAAGGAACTCCAAGAATAAAAACATTTTGGAGAAAGCCTCAGGGGCTGAAGTTGAGCCTGAGGATGAAATGCAAATTGGTGTCGCAGAAATTATACATCTTCTTAAAGAATCTGATTTAAAACAGGCTGAAGAAAAGGAAAAGAAGAAAGATGGCGTGGAGAAGGAGTTGGCCGATGCAGAAGAATTTCGATTGCAATCCTTGGAGACAAATGGGGAAACAAGGAAAAGGAAAGGCGAACAAGAGGGTGGTACAAATACAGGTGGGAAGAGACGAAGGTCGTCAGACGACACATTTCAATACTTAAGAGAAAAAAACACACAAGAATTGACATTGAGACAACAGGAATTGGCTTTTAAGACAGCTGAACTTGAACAGAGAAAAGATGAGAGTAATACTTTCAAAGGCATGATTTTACAACAACAACAGCAAAACAGTGCTCTAATGCAGCAACAACAGCAAGTGAATGTTGCTTTAATACAATTCTTGACCAAAAAGTAGTCACATTCTCCAGGAACTGGTTCCATATAATTTGGATACTGTTGTGTTATTTTAATTTTAAGCTTAATTTTTCAAAAAAGAAAACTGTTTTGTTTTTATTTATGCATTTTTGAGGTATTCCGGCTATGTTTGAGCTTTGATTTCAAAACCGTGTTGTGTTATTTTTTTAGTTACATTTGGGTTATTTTTTGGCTCAAATTTTCATAACCGAAGTAAGTGTCGTGTTCATTTTTGGGGCATTTATATGTTCTATTTTGGCTAAATTTCTCAAAACCGAAATAAGTGTCGTGCTATTTTTTGAGTAATTTTTCTACCTAAATTTTCCTAAAACTAATTTGTTGTTTTATTCTCCAAAAAAGAAAAATTTGTTTTAAAAATGTTGTATTTATTGGAAATCTTGTTGCTAGATAGGACTATTTTTTTATTTTTACCTTAACTTTTCAAAAATGAAAAAGAATATTTGATGTTAACTGAAATTATGTTAGTAAAATTTAATAAATTCTTATTCACTGCATTTCTCAGAAATATGGCCCAAATCTGATTTTTCTAAGAAATCTTTAATTCAATTAAAAAAGATTTAACAAAATTCTAGGAAATCTTTTGGTTATTAACCTTTTCTTATATTTTCAAAGAAAACATTTATACTTTAATATTTTTGGTGATGATACCTTTGTAATTGAGCATGATTTTAGAGAGAACTCTAGACATTTTTTGAACCTGTTGAAGTTAAACTAAAAAAATTAACAAAAGAAATATTTATGGAGACGTTTTCTTTTATTGTGATCTTAAATCCTATTGAAAATAGCTATCTATACTTGGGGGCTGACAGTCAAAAAATTCAGATGTCATTGAGCCATAAAAACAAGAACGAGCATTTTGCAACAAGGCACAAACGATGTACATTTTCCCAACAGGGCTAAGTTTGATCTTCATTTGTTTATGAAAGTCAATGAATTTGTAATAATTAATGATGTCTCCAAACACCCATTCGACTGCCACTCGAACAGAACTCATTTGCTGGTTCCATAATTTTTGCTGATTGTTGACTCTGTTTCCTTTAAATGGAGCCATTAATTGGCGACGAAGAGGATATGCAGGGTCACCATAGATACATAAAATTGTCCCATCAGGTGCTCTCGAATGTTGAACTAGCTGGCCTAACAAATTTGATCTGGCTAACATAGTTGCATCATGCCTTTTACCTTCGATAGGCCCATAGAGATTTGCAACCATACCATTGGGAGCGACAACTGACTGGAACTTTATTGCATGAACTTTTTTGTGTCCATTGTACATAACTCGTTGGTTTGTGCCAGGCCTGCAAATTCTTCTAACAGTCCCATCCACAAATCCCCAGCATGTTTGAAGAGGTGCTCCTTTGTTGTGGACTACATTTGCATAATGTTGCAAATTTGCAGGGGATAGCCATGGCTGGTTGAATGTTCTCAACAAATGCCCCCACGTGTTATATACAAAGTTCATGGCTGTATTTGCTACCATGCATAGTTGTGGCACTGATAAAGCAAACCTTGGAATCATGTCTAAGTAACGACAGGGATAGGCAAATCGTTTGAGCAGAACACATAAACCAACAATTCCTGGAACTTTAAAGCCAGTTGTGCATCGTATTTGATGGGGAAAATTCATATAGTGATAAAGAGAGTAAATGTCGTCTTTTAAAAATCGAAATTCTGCTCTACATTCATCGTCATTCATCTGTTCTAGGTCAAATGGATCATACTCCCAGTAGGGTATCTCAAGGTTTGTTGATCTGTTGAGATCATAAAGCAACACAAATTCTTCATCATTCAGGTATCCATCCCCATAAGCATCTACAATCGCCAGTCTATTTCTTCTGTAATTCATATTTCTTCTTTTCTCACTCAAAAAAAACTTTGTAAGTTTGTTTGTTTACATAATTTATATTCAGAGCACGGGCGTCGTGAGATGTTTTCTCGGAATTTAAATACATGAAAACGATAACGGCGACGGTAACTTAAAAATCAATGTCGCCGTTGCGGTTGCCGTCACGACATCGGAAACTCGCTATTGAGAGTTTGACTGCACTGAGTTCAATTATGTCATTTTTAATGTCAGTCAGAGTAGCTTGTAGAGCAATTCTGGAAACGAGTGTCAGTCAACTTTCAACTACATGTCTTCATTGTAAGTAAATTTTGAGACAAGAAGCCCCAAAATGTGTGTGATAGTGATAATGAAGTAAAACAAAATATGTTTTTAGTGCAGAAAAGGGAATTGTGCATTAATGTTATGTCAATTAATGGTTAGTAAGTGTCTGTCCATGTGCTGATATTAAAAAGCAGTGTGTAAGTAAAAACTCTTACCACGTTTAAAATCAACATTAGGATTTTCGTTAACATTAGTAGGGTAGTTATCAACCGAATCGCTTTTTTCTAGAAAATTTAAAGAATATAAAAGAATCCCTTTATAGTTTTTGCTTTGTTTTCACGTATCACAACAAATTTTAAAAGGGCTACTTGCGCCAAAAGGAAAGAAATTCCAACCAACCAAAAGATCATAAAACTTTAATGCCTCATAATTACAGTACGGTAAAAGTACCTTAAGTGGAAAACTTTTGCCTTTTTTGCCAAAATCTGCCAAAATAAAGGAACATTTCATAAAGGCACTACAAGTAAAAAGTATAAAATTCACTAACGACTTTTCCTTTTGCGCAGTACAACAACAATGATGATGATGATGACCGCAATGAAAACAACACCACCCACTGCAGCTCCAATGATCAGCCCCAAATTGTCATCACTATCTTGGTCTTTTGATACTGGTACTCCAGGTTTTGCTAAATAGAAGAAAATAGTAAATCCGAAAAAAATAGGTGCTTTACAGACGTACCTTTTTCCATTGACCCGCTTTAGCTTTAACCTTTGAACTGTGATATAAGGTGGATTTAAAATGTCAAAAAAATCTTTTGTGCAGTTACAAAAACTGTCAAACGTGCTAGGCCCAATTGTAAATTTCATTGCTTAGGGAAAATTTTAGCATTCCTTAAAAGGTTTGAGCCTTGTTTAGGCTAAAAAAATGTCCCAAGGCCCCCAAAAAATTGTCCCCAGATATTCACCCAAGGAACAAGTGTGCAAAGTTTCGGCCAAATCCGACAGTTTTTGAAGTCCTGGAGAAAAGTTTGCCCCAAAGTTTTAGCCTCGTTTTGACGAGAAACTCGTCCCCAGGCCCCAAAAGTAAAGATTTAAAAAAAATGAAAAAAACACCCCAGGGATTTGTCCAAGGAACAAGTGTACCAAATTTCAGACAAATTCAACAAGTTTTGAAGTCTCCAGGCTGTATCAGGAAATTCAAAAATCTTTCGTGAAAGTACAAAAAGGTTGTCAGAAATGCTAAATAAAAATATATAGCAATTCGCAAACCTGTTGTGGTTGTTGTTGTTGTTGTTGTTGTTGTTGTTGTAGTCTTGGTAAAGAGTGCTGTTAATCTTGTTCCATTTTTCTTTCCACTCGGAGAATCATATTCAGCCCATATTACAACTTGTGTTGGTTCATCCCCCATATCATCAATGACCAAAAATGATCCACTTTCTGGTCCCTTTTCTACCGTGGTTGTTTGATTGGCAACTTCCATATAATAAACAATCTTTTCAGTACAAAGTCCAGCGTCAATTTTGTTCCAAATGACTCTTGGAACATTATTTTCATATGAAAATGAAGAAACTGTTACATCTAATTGCAAATCTGAAAAATCCAAAAAATACATGGATTGCAAGACGTAGAGATACAACAAAAACATAAACACTAGATTTCAATTGTAATGTATGTAAATTCAGGTTTCTCAAAACAATATAATATCCTAAGCTAAAGACTTTTGGACTTCCTCAAAGAAATTGACTTAGAAATAGAAATGGAGTTTCAGTTACAAACCTACCAGTCAAAGTTATAGTTGATTTTCCAGTTAGTGGTGTACTTCCTTGTAAATTAGGTGTGACCACTTTGTAAGTCATTTCTCTACCGCAATTGGCTGCAGTTACCATAGGTAGCTCAAAAGATGCTGTATGTTTATAATCCCAACTTGGTCCTGTTACTGTTCCAGCTTTACTTTCACTTATACTTGGAAATGTGAAAGAAATTTCTGGTGCTGGATTACTTTCAATACACAACTCGTATTTCGGTCTGGCTTCCAATCCAACATTATAACTTGATTCAAGTTCTGCACCACAATAGTACGGCCCACCTAGAAATGAAACTTAAACAGCTGCATATAAGTGGTTAAACACAACAATAGAAATTATTATTGTTTGTTTATTTAAAAGTTTGCTCAGAAACAATTTTTGCAAATTTGTTAATAATTATCGTAAATTATTTAAGTACGCTTACCTTTTTATGACATCTTGCTTTTAGAATTTATCAACATGATAATTATATACAGAGAAGATTGTGAAAACCAACATTTCTTCATTCAGATTGTTGGGAGGAAAGACACTGTATATATAGATCTCCTTTTTGTCAACCCAGGTAGTGCATAAATTCATTAAAGTTTTTATTAACAAAAAAACCTAGCGAATTTTTGAGCGCAAAGAAAATTCTTTATGAAAAACAGACAAGGCATTTTAATAAGAAAAAGTTAGAAGACAAAACAAAATGCTTCTAAAACAATTTTTTTAAAGCTGGGAGATTTGTCAAAACATGATGATGGCCAGTTGTGATGCCCCCCAAGAATTCACCAAATATTTTAAACATTTAGACATGAATGCACGGTATTTGATTTCCCAGAGACAGAAATCTGTTCAAAATGGAAGAACACTCAATGAGGTCCGATAAAGAATTTCTACTTTGATTCCTAATTTTCAACCAACCCAGCTCTGTGAATCTGGTTGAAAAAGGGAAACAGTGTCAAATGCAATCACAACTGAATTTACAGAACTAAAAAATGAGTACGATTCAGAAAGTCTCAGCCAGGGCACTGTTAAATCTAAATGATATTCAAAAGTTTAAAACTTACCTTGAATATCCAATGTTATGGAAGAGTTGATAGCCAACACTTTAACAAAATCTTTATCAAGTATAGCTCCTGTTAATGTCAGAACAATTGCAGAATCATTTAAACTCACATCTCTGAGGGTAGCTTTTAAATATGCAGTTTGTTTATCTACAATTAATCTATTTTGTAAAAGTTCTATTCCTGCATCAGTGACTACACCATTCCTTAGAGTCCATAGATCAGTTGTTCCGTTCCTAAGTATTAATGCCGCTTCTTGTTCATTCTGAGCAACTACAATGTTCCATAGAAATATTGCATCACCTCCTTTTTGTACTGTAATTGATGTTGCATCGTTAGCTGGCGTTACTGAACTGACAGAGAGAGCTAGAAGCAAAAAAAAATTTTCCAAACTAAAATATTCTTAATGGTGCACCTAGGTTGTTCATTTATCCTATTTATTTTTCTATCAGAGATTTTTAAATTTTTCGATGGTAAAAGCTAGAGGGCAAAAGTCTTTAAAAAATTGTCTTCAAAACGACAATAAAAATGCAATGCCTATAAAATACCTACCTTGGTGAAACAGGCTTCCAATCAATAGTAACGTTACTATTATCATTCTTGTAATTTTGTTATTTTAATTTTTGTCTGAAATATAATCTGTAAAAAATTATTTTCTCTTAGTGTCTATTAACTCATTAAAAGTAAGCAGATGAACCTATTCATGATTTGAAAATTTCTGAGAAAAGAAAATTTGAGACACTATAGTGATGTTGTGGTAGATAAAAGCAGGGTGTTTGTGGGAAAAGAATAACATAAAGCTGAAACTTCCTCCCAACCTTCTTTATAACACTAAAAAAAAGCACCTAAAATCTGAGCATGGTCACCCTTTTTAAGGTCATTATTTATTTTTCCCAGGCAAAACCCTAAGAGTAGTATTTTTTTGAAACAAGAAAGTATGAAAGAAAAGTAATTGAATGATGAGAACAACAGCAAAGAAAATTTTATCTGGCGAGTAAGAGGGTGTCCTAGGACATCACTTTACTTGAAAAAGATACCACGACCGAACAAGGCAAAACCAGAAGCTACTACATGTAGTAATAAATTGTAAAACTAGCGTTGAACTTTATTAGCATAAATGCTACTTTGTACACACTCAACTTTAAATAAATATATACATACACTTGTACGAAAAAACGAATGAGGACAGCACACGCAAGTAGCGACCGACCCAAAACCATTGTCCCACAAAACCTATATCAGATAAACAAAATCAAGACTTTCGACTAGCTGTTTGATTGAAAGTTTTCATTTACATCTCACTGTCGTCTCCTGATTTATCTTGCTTAACATAACCTTGCTATTGATGTCTTATAACTTGACTGAATCAAATTGAATGTTGAATGAGTCAACCAAGTTAATCGAACATAGTCAAATCGAATTTCGAATTGAATTAATAGAATTCAGGAACTAATCTAACGTGATGGAATCAATTATGTAATTGCGGTATTGTTGGATTGGTATTCGATTGCGTTCCACAATTGAGTTTCAATCATTCGATTGCATTCGACAATTGAATTTCAATCATTCGATTGCATTCAACAATCAAATTTTAATCATTTGATTGCGTTCAATTGATTCAGCATTTAATTTGTTCGATTGACATTGTCTGGCCAAATTTGATGAGTAGAAATAATTTGAAAAAAATCAATGTACCTTTATGCACAGGACAGTTGACTGCTTGGATTTTTCTTTTTAAAACATACTGTAGAATACATAGCCCTTTGTCACCCCCTCCATAATTCTGACAACCCTTTTTATTTGGTAGCTAATATCAATACTGTCTAAGCTAACCGCACTGGATCAACTTCAGTATTATCAAATCATTTGTAGGCCCAATTGTAAATTTCATTACTTAGAAAAAACTATAACATTTCTTAAAAAGCTAGTCATTATTTTAACAAAACCATAACATAACATAACATCTGGTGATTAAAGAGAATTGAAAAAAAACTATCCTAAAGAAGAAAGATGAATATAATATATACACTCGGACACAGACATTGCGATCATATCTCAATTGTTAGAATCAAGCACTAAAAACAATGTATTTCAACATAACAGAAAAATACTCCATTTCTAGGTGCCATTTGATTGCTTTTGGCAAAATATTTAAAAGGTAAAAAAGCTTTTCTGGTCAAACTACAAGTTTTATTCCATTATGATTACTTTGAATTTGAATTCTGTCTGGGACTCTTTTGTCTCTAATTGGTTGATGAATTTGTAGTTTTTCTGAATGTGAATTTACAACCCCCCCCCCCAAAAAAAAAAAAGCATTATATAGAACGACCCTCCATTTTATGAAACATTTTATCTTTCCACCTACAGTACAATAAAAAACCATAAACAAAGAGAAGACCTTTTTAAAACAGTAGGGACAAAATTAGGGGGGGGGGGTGACGTAGTTAGGGCTATCTACAGTACATTTTCAAGACCTTTGAGGTTAAAATACACTAAATGGCCCTACCTCTGTTAACCCCTCCCTAATTCTGTCACCTCCTCCCTAATTCCATCATCCCTTTTTATTTGACAGAAAATATCAATCTCTTTGACAATTCAAATATAAAACCTTGACCTTCTATCTTTCGAAACATAATAAAAAATCACCTAAAAAAAGGGACAAATAGCACCCCTAGATGTAATTAGGCCAGAGCCAGCTGATCGAACAGTTAAATTATCGAACTGATCGAACTAATATTTCAACAGAAAATCGTGAGAGTTCTATTAGGTTCCATAAGTTTGACAAAGGTTCGATTGTCAATCAAAATTTTCAATTGTTGAAACAATTGAAATCAATTTAATGCATCAAAATATTGGTGTTTGATTGTCGAACACAATCGAACACCAATTGAAACACCAAATTTTCAGTGAATTTTTATTGTTTGACAAAAATAATTTCAAGTTTCAATAGATATTTTCTTTTGATTGTGTTCGACTGTGTCCGATTGTATTTGATTTTTAAATTTTTCTTTAAAAACGGGAGAGAAGCAATCGATTTTCAATTAGTGGTTATCTTCCTAGCTATATGTTAGCATATTATAAAAAATTGACTAATACATAGAGTTTTTTTTATAAGAACAATATCAAACATAATCAAACTCAATCAAACACAATCGATGTTCGATTGTGTTAGATTGACATCATCTGGATTAGGCTGATGGAATTGAATCTTATGTTTTACCATAAGCTACCTGCATGTCTTAAAAGCTGCCGCATGAAGTTGTCATTATTTTGTGTTTCCAGTTTTGGCTTTATAAGATCATAACAAACGACCTTCACTCAGGTATGGATTGTGCGTAACTAACGCCGAAGATCTTTGGCGTACACAAGACCTCTGGCGTGCTGGCATAGAGATAACTAAGAAAGTCAGATTACATAGAAAATAATTGGCTGGCGTGAGAATTAAAAAAACAAAAACTTTACTTTCTTCAAGACTCTTTAGCCGCATCTCTTTCTTCTTCTGTCTGCCCCTCCCCTCACTCCACTTTTCCAAGCCGCAATAAGAATAATAACAGCCTGGCGTTTTTCCGTCTTCAGCATCGAAATAATTGCCTGCAGGATTTTAAATTTTTGTTGGCGTAAGCTATAAAATCCATACTGGCACTCAGGCTGTTTTTTAAATCATAACAAACAGCCTTCACTTGGGCCGACGACCCGATAATTGTTATGTGATTAGCCTTTTGCAAAAATATTAAAGATACATCACTTATATATTCTTGAATGGTTTATGGTAAAATAATGTGTACTGTAATTCAGTGGAGGAAAATACATACAATTTTTATGCAAAAACAACTCTTGACATTTACATTTTACCAATATGAGTGAGAACACAAGTATATACAATATCATTCAAATACATGTATTTTTATAATAATACCATCATTAAGTTGCAATATAACAAGTGCAACAAACCTG
>JAUJPO010051738.1:0-15089 GCA_032270745.1 Tiaropsis multicirrata
AATTTATTTCCTCCTATTATTAGTACGACCCCTCCAAAACAATTATTTTTTCGGTCGGATTAAATTAGAAGAATGACATATATATACATATATGCCGTCATTATTATTAACAAGGAAGTTTTAAGGAAATTTTAAGTTTCGTGACTGCTAAATCTATTTCGTTGGGCTTTTTTTGGCTGGGCGAAAGAAGAAAAATTGCATCGTTTATCAAAAAGAAGAAGCAAGAAGAAAGATGCTGACAAATACATTACATTACGAAAAAAAATGCATTTTCATTACTGCACGGAAGTCAACTATTTCCTCATTATAGCTAACTCATTAAGCTCAAACTATTGTAATGGGCAGGTTATTATGCGTAAATTATCTATTTTAAACACCTATGTCGGAGTGCGAAAGCCAATATTTCATGACCAATCTTTTGTTTATTGCACTCCTCTGTAGATGTTTTCAAAATTGTAACCATCCAATCACAGTCAAATTTTATCTCTTACATAAGCCAAACGCCTTTTCGTTTCGAACGTTTTTAATCTTTACGCTAACGTTTGAGAGTTGGTCAGTTATTAAAGTATCAAGACTTCTTGAAGTTTGGTTGTATTAATTTTTTCTTTGAAATTTGAAAAAGAAGAATTTTTATCAAAGATGTGGACGTTCAATTTTTTTGTAGTTGCTGGTTTAACCTTTATCAGAGCTCAAGATATTGTAAGTGGCTTTTTATTGTATTTGCTTGTATTTTATTTTAAGCGGATAGTGGGGTTATTCCTTGTTGCTTTTTAGTGAGGTTACGTTAAGCGAGATAAATCGAAGGAGAACTTTCGTCTGTATGCTTTTAAAGCTGGTCTCTACTCTAACTGTTCTGTAACGCTTTTAATCAAGAAGAAATACCCCATTTCAATTGGCTTAATCTGGTATTTTCTTTGAGCCAAAACCGGGCTTTTTAAGTCTTTGCATACGTTAATAGGTTTTCTGCTTTTATCCGCCCCTATCTCTGTGATCCCTAGTATCTACTTCTATCAAGTTGCTACCCTTCCTTCGTTCACTGAGAATGCTCAAAGAAGTTCCTTTTCTGCATCAATACAAATCGATATATTTTCTGTGTAAAAGATTACTGGTCATGGCTATCATGAATTCCAATTTTGCTTTAATTTTGGACTACTGTAATTTAAAAATATATGTAGTATTTTTGTACAGCCAAATTTTAATTTTAATGTTTATTTTTAACAGAGCTTCGATGGATGTAACAAGACTTCGGTTTGTGTCAAAACACCTGGATGCACCACACCACAGAATTGTCGTGCATTAGCCATGTATAATTACAACTCGACTACAAACAGAGTGCATTTCAAATTATTCTTCAAAACCAAATGGGCAGCTTTCGCACAAAACACCTTTAAGATAGATGAGAACAGAATGGTAAGCGATTATCAGTGCTTTGTTTTCGTTCCCAGGGTTCTGGCCTTTTAGGTTATGGAGCTGCCAAATTGAGCCCATTTAAGTTTTCTGTAGTAAAGTTTCTTAAACGAGTTTGGAGAACGAAGCATCGAGACAGAAATTTGTCTCTTTTACTCAAGCAATTTTTAGCGACTTTTGTACTAAACGACATGGGCTCAATTTGGCAAATAATACATTATGTTAGTTTATATCATTTGTTAGCTTGAATTATTCCTCAAAATCAATGCTGAAAAAGGAAGTTACTCCCTACCAATTTGAAATGTTCACGACAGTAAAACTTTTTTTTGGTTTTGAGTGGGCATAATTTGTCATTAAAGTTTGTCGTTAAATGTATGTATACAACCTGGAATGATCTCCCTGTTCTCATATTCTATTCTACAAGGAAGAATGATTTTTTGAACGAAACTATAGCAACCGAAAAACAATACACTCTAAAACAACCTGACATTTTTTATTTACGCATCTTTTCTTTTACGCTTAATTAATTTTTCGTTATCGATAATTGATACTCAAAATTAATAACCAGTCGTTGTAATTAGGACATCAGCCAAAAGGTCACCCAGGAAATTGCTTTAACATTGGTTTTAAGAGACTTTGCAACGAGAGAAAACGAAACAATAAGGAAATTAAAGCTTGCCCTTCGAACTTCCTCTAAAACACATCCTTGTCACGTATGCAACCATTACAGCCCTTCCTGAACTCAAAGGCTGTAAGGATATCGAGTTTTTCCATTGGTATCTTCTGAACTTTTCCGAAAAAGGAAGGTCTGCTTATTTTTTGTGTCAAACATTATGAGTTTATGAATACGAAGCCTCTAGCGTGTTCAAAAGAAAAGATCAACCACTCCCCAATATTTCTATCATTCTAAAATTCTAAATTCTCCTGAAATTTACCAATCAAGAATAAATGTATTACAGCAAAAACTCTAATTACACTAGTTTAATGAAGAAAGAAACGGTAACTTCCGTCTCATTTATTGGTGACCGCAATAAGGTAATTAAGCTACTTTGTTTCGCAACGTTGTCGTCGTTTGTCGTTTGTCGTTTGTCGTTCCTTTTCAATAAGAACATCTAAAAAAGCTTATTATGCCCTAGTTCTATCGTTTAGGGATCAAAATTAGTTGCGATAAACTTCCGGCATTTGGGAATATTTCCGGTGTTTTTAGTTGTTATGGATATCGTAAAGAGAAGTTACTTTTTCTTATAAGCCTATCGAGTCTCTGATTTGAGTTCGTAAAACAATCAATGAGCCAAAAAAAGCTGATTAAGCGTACGTAGCCTCTATTTTTTTATTCTGAGTCTCGTTTTTGTATGGTGGCATTAACAGTAGAAACAAATGCAGGACATTGTTTTATATTCGATTATTCCTACTAGTGTAAATCTAAAATAAATGGTCTAGATATTTATTTGGTGGAGTAAAGTAGATTTTTGACAAGTAGACTATTTCGTTTTATTTATAGGTCAATGCTAAAGGATTTGCGTGCATCTACCCAGTTCCATTATCAGCTACCAAAACAGAACCATCGGCTTTACGGTTCATATTAACTTCCGGTTTAGGTTCTCCAGCATATGTTGGACCTGCTGAGGTAAATATTGTTTGTAAATTATTTATTATTAAAGCGATCTTTTAACTCTATAGATGAGGGTATAATGAATTTATCCTCCTTGGGCTCAAAAAGGTTTTAATAAATTTTTCGGAAATTCAAATTAATACAATCTAACGTTTATTGTTGATGTTACAAGATGGTTTGAAACGCGGGAGAAACACGGGTTAAACGCAAGAGAGAAAGATGACTAGTTTAGAGATTTTATTGTAAAAACATGATAAACGATGGATCGGTTTAAAGACCCTTGTACTTCTACTGTATAACTATAATATATAATAACTATATAATAATATTTTTCTTTTAGATCGCTGATATTTCTGATGTTGAATTATCAACTATTGGCGGTGTACATATGTGCAGGTAAACCAAACATCCTGAAACAATACACTCATTATTCTTAGGATATTCTTAACTTTTTTAGCCGATCTTATGATGAATATTCCTATAAATAATTTGACTTAAATTTATGTTCCAAATTGTTTATATCAATGGAGCTTGAAATTAAAGAAAATTTAAATTTTTAACCCTACATACTTTATTTTCTTGAATCTTCAGTCAAATTTTACATTTTACTTACTTTCTCCGTGTAGTTTTAGTCGGCCGATTGAGGTGAATACTATCGAAGGAGGGAAATATCTGTACAATCTTGATCTCAGCACTGATTTGGTCAACATCATCGTCATGGGTGAAGAATTGGGTAAGCAAGACATTTGTGAATGTTTCTTTTATTACTTCCTGTAATTAGCCTGAAGACACATCCGGGGCGGGGGGGGGGGGCACTCGATCTCAACCGTACACTTGGACAAAAATTGAGGTTTCAAAATCGGACCCTTAGAGTGCAGTGCAAAATTTGCTGAAAAATCCACCCTTACAGTGCATTACGGCCATTTTCCCCCAGTTTTAGCAAAAAAGTTCTCAATTTTCTCAATTTCCTAACCTTACAGTGCACCTGGGTTTTGTCAGAACCTCGAAAGACATATCCTCAAGGGGCACACGCCCGGTAGGTCACTTACCTTGAGTGTCCCCTTCCTCCCTGGGAGGCACGTGCAATCATCTCTTCTTTTTATATACTGATAGTGTAGCATAGTGCAAACACTCAAGTTGAATTCCCAATTTGATCAGCCAATGAAAATTCTTCGCATTGTTTTTAAATCATATGATCTGCTAATCATATTTAAAAATAATTCAAAAAACGAGTTTAAAACATTCGCAAACGCATTCGAAATCTTCCAAGAAGCACACGGAACGGGTGGGCTGGCGGGCTGGTTCTTTTTCAAATCCTTACAGCACCATTTATCTTTCTTCTTTGTAGCTGGTACCGAACTGGAGTATCACGGATCAAGCAATTTTTATGTGGACGAATCAAAACCTGTCACCAACTGGAAATCTTTCACAGGTTGGTTATACAGTCCTAGCCTGAGATCCTTAAAATTGAAGTTAAACACCTTTAAACATGCTCCTCAGACAAGAAAATAGGGATTTCTTTAAACAAAAAATTCAAATTTGAATACTGTATATTTCTTTATTAGAAGTTTTTGATACTTCAACTGTCTTTTCAATCTTATAATATAAACGCAACAATAATTATTCGTTTTAAAATTTTGTGAAATCATTTCGTTGAAATTCGTATATTTTTCCAGCTGTAGTAGTAGACCCAATCCAACCATCAGCATCTGAAATGATGCCAAGCTCTTCAGCATCTAAGATGGCCAGTATCTATGACAACAGCATGAGGATGGACCGAATGTCGGTCAGTGACGGTGTTTCTATGGCAACTGACGGCATGATGTCAAGTGAGAGCGTGAGAACCAGCCAGAGCAAGAGTATAATGATGGAAATGTCAAACATGGTTTCTACTACCCCTGATGTTGGAATGTCAAGTAAATCGATGGTAAGGAATTCTTCTACAACACACAGCACAAAACCCACTAAAAATAAATCCGAAATTTTGCACTCAAGTCAGATTTTGTTTCAGTTTCAGTTTGTGTTAGAGTCAGACGAAATCGACTGAATTTTCAGACGACCATAGAATAATTACTAATATTCAATTACGTAGTCTTTTATACGGAAACACGCGTAAAACCCGGTGTTTGCCACTAGTTTTGATTTTTGAACAATAAAAATTGTGGTAATTTAGCACCCAGTCGGCTTTTTTCTAGATCTTTCGATAGAAGATTCAACTTATATCTCGAACAATGCTGGTGTTCCAGTTATAAGGAGTCTGATGTGGAAGAATGCAGTAAAGTCGTACTTTACTGGGGTCGTTCTCGAAATTACCGTACCTTCAGACAAAAATTTGGGTTTCCAAATAGTACCCTTACATTGCAGTGTAAAACCGACCCTTACAGTGCATTTTCAGCCATTTTCCCTAGATTTTCTCAAATCCCCTACCCTTTACCGTAGGCTTTGTCACAACCTCCAGGAACCACGGAAAATCTACCCTTAAGGGCTGGGGGCACTGGGACTGGTTAATTGCATCTTTTTATGATTTTCTTTTCTTTCCGCAGATGAATTCTGTATCACCAGCGATGGAATCACCGAAAATTCAAGCAACCTCATCCTCAATCATTGATGTCATGTCATCTCAAACAACAACAACAACAACAACAACAACAACACCTCCACAAACAACTCGAGGAACAACCGACAAAAATGGAATTGATTTGTCTAAAGGACATGCCACCACATGCACAGGTACTTTTTCAATATTAATATACCATGTAAAGCAGCCATGTAACAAGGTAGTTCTTCATAACAATGCAAACTTTGGCCGTCAGCTCCTTTCGATGTTTGAATGAAGTGGTGTATACAGAAGGTTTTCAACATCTTTGGCGGAGAGTGTTGTTTTTTGTCTATATTCCTTAAACACTCTCCGTCAAAGATCGATGTTGAGTACTTTCTGTATCCGCCTTTGCAAAATTACCACGAATTACATCTAATCATTTTTTTTGGAGATTTTATTACACTTTTTAATTACTGCTTTTAGTCTTTTTTAAATGTTGTTAATGGACTTCCTTGTTTGTGTGATGGCTGATAACCTTTTTTCTAAACATCAAGTGTATAATCATGCTGAGATTTGGGTTTGAAAACCGACAGTACATCTGTTATACTATTGTTATATAAAACAATAGAAATGGGCTTTTCCAGAATGTCGACTTTTCTTAACACCAATCCCCCTGAATATCCGTGCCGAAAATTTCGAATCCTCCTGGATATCCTTGGTCCTCAATTTCGTACCCCCCTGGAAATTCTAGGATATTGAAAATTTTGAACCCCCACCCCCTGGATATCCTTGTTCTTCAGATTCATCCCCTGGATGTCCTAGGATATTGAAAATATCGGACCCCCCTGGATATCCTATATCCTCAACAGGGTTTTCTGGAAAAGCCCAAATTTAAGCATAAGCTTAAACTTGAGCCCAAAAACTGGTGTTTTTATAAAAAAAGGTCCAAAATGGCCCCTTGTTTTTTTATTTGATTTTGACCATTTTTGAGGGCGATTATGAATTCAAAGTAAATCCAACCTTTCTGTATTTTATTTTCAGCCTCAATCAGTTTATTGGTAGTTACTGTGTCTGCGTTTATCATGGCGATGCTGTAGAGAGATATAAACAACAAAATGCACTTACATGAATTCTACCAACCTGGTGTTTGCTTGTGCTATAAGCCCGTGTAAAGGATACAATTGATTGATGTGAAAGAAATAAAAAGAAGTCTTTGAATTTGGGGCGATACAATATCCAACAAATGGTTGAGCACTATATACAGTTGCGGATACAGAAGGTTCTCAAAAGTTTTTGGAAGGAGAGTGTTGCTTTTGTTCATATTCCTTATATGGAAGTCAACACTCTCCGTCAAAACGTTTGAGTACCTTCTGTATCCGCCTCTGCAGTAATAACATCATGTATGGTTTCATGAGTTCAGTCCTCAAAATAGTTTGAGATGAAAGAAGAAGTGAAAGAATATATGTTCTATTTTGACTGGAATTAGTTTTTAAAAAGACAATTTGTAAATATATGAATGACAATTTTTTAAAATGGAGAACATATTTTTCTTTTTTTAAACATTGATATTTCTTCAATTAAATTTCCTTTCATGCCAATCAATACAATTTGATGATTGCAAATAGATATGTGGATCTGCCAATTTTGAGACCACTCAAGTTTTCTGTAGTAAAGTCTGTTATCGAGTTAGAAGAACAAAGCATCGAGACAAAAATTTGGCTCTTTTATTCAAGCAATTTCTAGAGAATTCAGTGATTTTCTTTTGAATGCAACGAGTCGTTTTTTCAACATTGTTTTTAAGACGTTGAAATGACGTCTTTTGTCGACTAATTCATCTGTCATCTAATTCCTTCGATTAGAATTTTAAAGCTTACCTTCTCACGATATGAACGCGCTTTGGAATGCGTTCCGGAAAATATCCAAAAATCCATGCTTAAGATGCTTCAAATTAGACGAAGTAAAAACTTGAGAAATAGTTTTAAATAGATTGATGGGTATTAAATGAGGTATTTTGATATTTCAATCATCTCCTGCCATGAGTATACATTTCAACCATACAAACGATATAAAGAACCAACGCATAAGAAACAAAACGGTTATTAATAAAATCAAAATGGTACCACGAGAATCGAAATACACTCAAGATTCCTACAAAGAAACCTCAGTAAACACAATCAATTAACGACCCATTATCGACCATATAATATCCTACATTGTTTAAATCCTTTTAAAAGTATGAATGGATTTATCAAAATTGTGTAGAGTTCTTAATATCATACTACATTTAAATCCTTTTAATAGTAATGGTTTACAAAATTGGGTATATAGCTCTTAATTAGGTGACGTATATTTTCAAAATGAGTATTAATTTACACCCCTGACAGGAGTGTATTTCAATAAACCATAAAGTCAAAAAAGTAGTTTTTAGATCTTCCCCACAGAGAGTTTTTTCCGCTCAAACAATATACCATACACTGGTTGGTAATTTACAATTTCTTTACTCGAAAATCCTCGACAAAGGATAAATTTGATTTGATGCATCAAGATCACATTAACTAACGGATTTATCGCTAGTGATTAATGAGAGATTTTTGGGGAGGATATCTTTATATAACAGATTACTGTAGGAATAAGTAATATGTGGTTCCAGCATTGTACTATCTTGATATGTTTTATCATCACTTCATCCATTGCCAGTAAGTATTTTGGTTCATCCCCCAGCAGGCACGGAACGTAATTTTAACGTCCAAACAACGTTGTTTCAACGTCAGTACGGAAAAACGTTGTCCGTGCCCACTGGGTATTCACAGTCACAGGACTGTAGACTTATTTTCGAAATTTATCCTTCCCTCAAGGTCGATGTGGATAAGATCAGTTATCGCTACCATATGGCAGTAGATCACTTTCAAAAACATTGATTAACATTTATATATATTTATGCTGTGTTTTCCACTTGTCTACAACCAAGGTTGAAAATTCTAAAATTAACTTCTTTTTTTGGCATGACTGGTAACTCTATTGTTATCCATAGTAAAAGAAATAGCGCGATTCTATTGTTTTAATCTGACATATTGGTCAAGTGATCGCTATATTTTCAACCTTTTGTGGTGCGAGAGTATGACGTAATCTTTTCTTTAAGTAAGTAAGTAAGTAAGCAAGTAAACTTGCGACCGCAGTCGAGGGCGACCCGAAGGCTCCTTTTTCGAAAACCTGTTTACCTGACTAATCTTCGTTCTAATCCCTTTATGCTGAGTGCCAAACAGGACATCAGCGAGTACTACTTTTCAAGTTTTTGGTCTGACCCGGCTGGGGGTTGAACCCACAACCAACACTCTAACCACTTCAAGGCAAAACGCTTGGTGCGAGCTTCCGCTCGGTAAGTGGAAACATCGGGTTAATTCTCTTATAATACTTCATATGATTTTTTACAATAATACCTTACAGCTTACAATAAATTATATTTCATAGAAGAGATAAGTCACTCATCAATTCAACACGAAGATGGTGCTTTGCAACGAATCAGACGAAATGACCCAACAATCCTCAAGTCACCTGTTTCAATGGCGAATACTGGAGGAGAAACTACAAATTCCGATGGTATAATAATAGAATACCTATTTTGAAATAGTCAAACCAAGATCTTTCGTTCTTTCATCATATTTTCAGTGAGATGGTTCTTTTGTAATTCTTTGATTCTTTGATTCTTTGAGATTTTTCTACTAGGGTAGGGTTACCAGTGGGACGGACCTCAGTGGGTCAAAGACACAGGGGTGTCTTCCCTCCTCCAGGCTTTACACAGCTAGCTACTAAACGAAATGATAATATACCTCTCGTACGTTCAAACTACTAGCCCAAAGTAACATTTTTCAAATATAATGAGATGAAACTAAATCTTTTTTCATAGATTCTAATTCTTTTGTGTCTCTTGATCTTTTTTTTAGATAACGAAGACCTGAAGATAGGTTTGATTGTTGGTGGAATATGCGCCATCTTGGTTGTACTCGGATTAGCCATACTCTCTTGTCGATGTTATGATAAACATGAAAGTCTATTCTATCCAGTTGAAAAAAGGGTGAGCTCACATCATTAATGTCTTATTGAGATCAACAAAATAACGGCTAATCTCGTTTTCAAACAGATTTAAATATTGTGACATTTTGTGACACACCAAGTGATTAATGCATCCCTCCCATTGGACAATTAATAACTCTGAGATAACTTTAAAGAAAAAGGCCTTTGGTGCGGGGCCTACGTACAGGCCTATGTACACGCGTCTAAAGTCCTAAATATTCGCTTGCGTAGCCTCTGTCTCGGTGTTTTGATAAATTTGTTTTTCTAGTGGGGATAATAAAAGAAAGTGAGAAATCTAGTGGGAATATAAAAAATGTATACGAAATCCAGCGTTATCTACTGTACGCAGAATCACTATATATTCAGAAAACTTAAAATTTATTTCCGTAGAGCAGGGACTGTTTCCATTGTTCACACTTTCTTGGGATTTCAGCATTGATGTTTTGGAAACGAAATTACTCAGTTGATCTCAACAAGAGTCTAAATTCATGCTTCGGTTTCAATAAATCTTTTATATGTTGGATTGATATATCATATGTCTGTAAAAAAAATGCAAGAATAGAAAATATTTTATTTTCCATGGTGGTTGCTACCATGTCTTCCTTTGTGAGTAAACTCTAGGATACGACTTTCTTATGCGAACAAAATTAAAGAATTAACCTGTCGAGTTTCATCGATCATCACATCTAACCAACTTCACTTCCCAGCTGACACAGACCGTTGTTTCAACGTCCAAACAACGTTGTTTCGACGTCAGTACGTTATTTGACCGTTGAAACAATGTTGGAATAACTTCGTGTGTAACCAAGCAATTGGTTAGTTTAAGAACTTTTTTCTTCGTAATCCTTTCAAAACCCTTAGAAACTGTAACCTTAACCCCAAAAATAGTTTAAAATGTTAAATTAAACCATTAATCTTTTCTTAATTCCGAAGACACGGTTGAGTCAGGTCAGACGTGAAGAGCAAGAGCCTTACACCATGATCATCTCACCAGATGCTGAAATCATTGAACTTGATGAAACCGATGGAAACTCTGGTGACGCTGGACGTGGTTTTGAAAAACCTCTGACCACTTTTCAACCGTATACAGGTTAGTCAACTTGTCTTCCGGACGTTTCACAGTAGGCACACGGAATGTTGTTTTAACGTCCAAACAACGATTTTTCAACGTTGAAACGATGTTGGAAAAATTTTGCATACTTACTGGAACCGTTGTTTGCCCTAACGCGACCAATTTCTTATCCATTGTTGTTTTGCAGACAACAACACAATTCTATGGCAGTCTTTCGATTTTCTTTTGGACTCCATCATGGAAGGAACATGCTAACCCTTTGGTATTTGGTGCGAATGCTTTAACCTCCAACTGCCCTGACCCATCTTTCTTGAAAAATAAACCAACCTTTTCCATATTGGTTTTAAAAATTGCCATTCCATTCCGTGTAAGTGTAAAAAGAAAAACAACAATTTAAATTTACAATCTTACACTATTTTCTGTTATTGTTACATACCTAGGAATATGTGGACGATGATGATGACGATGATGCTTACATACTGAACTTAGGAATCTAACTTCCTTTCTTTTGTTTTCCAGGTACTTTTACTTCGTTTCCTGGCAAAGGCAGTAACTTCACCAGCAATAATCGAGATTCTGGAATCTCTCTATTGGACATTCTCGATGAAAGAGACAAAACAGCTATTATTGATGAGCCTATAGACGAAAGTACCTTTGCCAGAGAAGGAACAGTTCATAACCCATTGTTTCAAGATACAGGTGGCATTGATAATCCAGCTTTTGACGATGATAGATCCACCAATGGAAAGGTAATGAGGAAATACAACACAGTATACATTGGGCTTTTCCAGAAAGATTTCGCCGTATCCGACTGTTGAGGATGTCGATTTTTCTTAATACAAGGATGAATATCAGTTACCCCCCTCCCCCCCTCCCGGATATCCAAGTTCCTACTCCCTGGATATCCTAGAAAAATTTCTGGGAAATATTTTACTAGAAAAGCCAATATTATAACCTTGTCTCGATACAACCTTGGACGAAAGTTGCAAACTTTTCAAAATTAGCAGGGAAATACCGGAAACACAGCATAGATGAAACTCCCTTTAACCTTCTTCTTCCTTCTTAATGCTCTTTAAAGTGGTCTGTTGTCATATGGTAGCAACCTATCTTATTTACATCAAACAACCTACAGACCTTTTAATATACAAAGTGTATACCTTAAGGTGTACTTATTTTGGCGGCTACTAATTTTGGCGGATTTGATCGAAATCCGCCAAAATAAGTACACGCCAAAATTAAATAAAATGACCATCCACCAAATTAAATATCCGCCAAATTAAACTTTTTGAAAATATGAACCCTTTAAAGGTGTTTTTGGCTATTCTTTCGCTGTTTTTACGCCATTTTAAGGTAAAATTCTTCCACCAAATTAAATACCCGCCAAATTTAATAAAATTTCTGATTTTGGCGAACCGCCAAATATGAACATTGTGTTTTTCCAAGAAGATCTCGTACCCCCAAGTGTTGAGGGGGTCATTTTTCAAAAATTACAACACCCCTGGATTTCTTACCAAAATTTCCAGCATTGACTTTTTCACACACCCCTGGATGTGCATGTTGAGATTTTCTCTTGATTTGTATAGACCCCCTGGACTTTTCACCAAAATCTACAACCACCCCCACCCCCTCCACATAGGGGGTAGCCAAGTATTTCTAAAAAGTCCATTGTCTCTCTCTGTAAAGATGTAAGGATTCACTTCTGGTGTTATCGAACAAAAAACAGAGGGATTAAATGAGAAAGTAACTTCTACGGTTGCAGTTACAACTAAATGTAAAAATGTTGCCTGTTTTGTTTACACTTAGGATTCGGAAACAGTTGGTTATGATAATGATGACAATGACGACTATCCGAACCTTTTTGAAGACATTTTCTCCAAAGAACCACCAGTGACCCTGTTATCATATGCAAAGAAACATGTAGATGAGCAACAAAATGATGCATATTCAGATGCAGATACAATGTCCTACAGATCTGGTCAATCTGCCACAACCGATGATTTATCCAATAATAAAGAGACAACTGGTCTTGATGATTATAACCAAGGTCAAGGTTCAGATTCTCTAAACAAATATGAGGATATTAAGGAAAGAAAATATGAGGATATCAGAGATGCAATTAACAATAAATCAGATTCTGAAGTTGAAGAACCTAATTATGCTACTATACAACGAAACAGTCGACCACCTGCTTTTCCAGATTCTCCAAATAACTCTTCACCAGAACCTGATGAATCTGAGTCGCCAAAAGAGTCACCTCCTCTGTTGAGAACAGGATCTGTTGCTAAATTGGTGAATGCATTTTTGACCGGAGATATAAAAAAAACAACTAATGATGATGAAGATAATGCCAGTGGTCCTGTTGAGATTCACCCGTACAAGAACCCTGCTTACCAACGTGAGAAACAGTTGTTGAGATCTTATTCGAATCCTCCTTTTGAGGATGATACCAAGGCTTCTTCCGATCCGAATCACCTTAGCAAACAACTACCAGTTGAACTGACAGATGAAAATAACTATCTGAAAGCAGTGGATGATAGTCCTATCGTTGAAACCAGGCTTTCTGATCCTACAAGCGTGGAAGAAGACACATTTAAGCAATATCTTGACCAATCAGGTAATGCAGATACTGATGACGATGCTATGGTGAAAGGTCTACGAGATTCTGGTGATTTCACACCTAATACTTTGGGATCTACCGGTCAGCAACCAGAGCTGTCTACAAATGAACCAATAGAATCATCCCACAATCTACAAGCGGTTGACCAAGAAAAACCTAAAAAGAAATCTCCTGTACCAGCGCCAAGACGATCTATCAAGATTGTGGCTACAAGCAGAATCTCAATCAAAGGAGACGCCAAATCACCAGAAAACATCAATCCTCAAGATAAACCAACCTCTAAGCCACCACCTCCACCCACCAGCATGTTCTACAAACCAACCAAATCTTTAGATGAAGAAGACACAGGAAGTCCTACCAAGAAGAAACCACCACCTGTAGCACCTAAACAGTTCTCTGTCAAACGAACACCAGGTCGATCGCTGACGGTCCAACCTATACGACGTGCCCCAGCACCTCCACCTAGGGTTCCTTCATTGAGATATTAAAAGAACTGGCGACTGGATGATTTATTGTTATATAAAAACGTGTTTTCAGTTTGAATTTCTTTATAATTTATACAGGCCTTTTGTGGCCACAAAACAAATAATTTGACTTTTATATATTTAAATTTGATATTTATGGTGATACAATTAGTGTAGATATATTACGATAATGATAATAATTTGATAAAACTCCCATATCTCTGTGACTCGCTCGGTGATTCACGGAACCGTGATTCACCCCTAGTTGAAAATTTTCTTTAAAAAGGCCATCTTTTTCGCACCAATGGAAAAAACTAGAGGTTTTTATTTTCACCCCAGTGAGAAAACAGAAATACAAAAAAAGTACACTTCACTGAAAATTAAATGATCCTACCAGAAAACATTGGCATTTGTGAGTAGTTTAAAAAAATTCCACCCAATCAAAGTTTTAGTATCCGCTGGAGTAAAGAGACAGACCCTTCCACTGCACCTGGCTTTTGTCAAAACCTACAGTACCTATAATTAAGGACCGCACGTCCGGTAGGTCACTTACTTTGAGTGCCACTGGAACTCGGAGGAAGGCACCTTGGTCTCAAAACTACCGTACGTTCAGACAAAAATTGGGGTTCCAAAGTCGGACCCTTACAGCACAGTGCAAAATTTGCTAAAAAAAGCAATGCATTTTCCACCACTTTCTCCCAGTTTTGGCAAAAATTTCAAAATTTCATACTGGTACCTAGGCTAGGCTTTGTCAGAACCTCGAAAAAACCTACCCTTAAGGGTCGCACGTCCGTTAGGTCACTTACCTTGAGTGCCCCACGTAATTAAACTTACAATGAGACTGATATATGATAGCATGTAGAGCTCATTGTTCGATGTCTAACAAACGTTAAATTTATCGATGTACTTCTGGTCCTCAAATTTCTGTCTAATACACATTTGCAGCAATTCAACCACTGTCGTTTATAATAAATCTTGATTTTCGAACTACGCCATATAAAAATGACGGAATTAAAACCAGTGTTTGGTAAGCTTGATAAAGAAACAATATCGATAATACGTTTGCTCAATAGTTTCTCTGTTCCGTCTTCTTGAGGATTTTTTCTTGAATGCAAGTGCGCCCAAAGGTAGATGAATGAACACAGTTGTATGAAGAATGTGGCCAATAAAAACAAGGCAACAATCAGTCCGTCTTGATTTCGTAAAGTCCCTTAGTTTCTAGGGGAGGGTGCTGGTTGTCGTTTAGATTAAATTCTATTTCAAAATCGTCAAAGTACATTTCAATTTTTTCAGAAAATCTCCCTTTC
>JAUJPO010051749.1:0-11938 GCA_032270745.1 Tiaropsis multicirrata
ACTTAGCGCGGATTTAATTTGGCGCAGCTTGAAAAAACTTAAATTTGGCGCGGATTAAATTTGGCGCAGCTTGAAAACAATTAAATTTGGCGCGGATTTAATTTGGCATTTTGCGCCAATTGCGCCAAACTTTCTCCACGCCAAAATTTCTCCAATTAAGGTAATTTAATTGTAATTGAAATTTATGACTTTAAAAATTATATATTGACGTTAAGTTTAAGAATGAAATTCCTTGTAATAAAAATCCTCTCAATAAATATTTTCATATTCACACTCCCAGCAATTAAGGCCGGAACAAATGCATCAAAGTGTAAAATCTCCATCAAAATCGATTTTTCTTCATTTTTTATTATCTGTTTTGATGTAAATTTATTTTGGTTCAACTCAAATGCGTCAAATTTTTCATCATAATAATATTTTTGATGGGTTTTGATGAAAACGCCTCTTTGTTTTAGGGCCTTATCGGGGCCGCCTGTTTTAAGCAGGCGGCGTGGCAGAGGGTGTTTCTTTTTAACAAAGTTGAAGCCGCTGCGCAAAAATCAAGATTTCAAGTTGAAAATAGAGAAGGCTTCGCCCTTCTGTATAGCCCATGTCCCATATATCCGGGTTTAAAAAGCCTTGTTCGTCAATTCACTTCAGTTCATTTCAGTGAAAATATATTTTTATTTTGTTATAGGTGTTATTCCTGAGAAGCGTAGCAAAGAAAAAGCCTCCAAAGTCCAGGTAAAGTGTTTTGTAATGGTCCTGGGATGCACCGTCTGCTCATTGCACGTCTCCCCCAATAGTTTGGCGCTTAATATAGTAGTGAAGTTTTTTGTCTGTGTATACTCTACTTCTTTCTAGCCACCTTAAAAATCTAACTTTTCAATCCGAATCTAATCTTGTTGTCAATACTTGTACTGCTGCGACTGTAAATTTTTTTTTCTTCACGACACAACAGAGCTCGTCATCATTGCAAGCGATACCCATGGATGCTGGTAAAAACCATTTAAACAAAGCACTTTATCGAATGGCTTCACTTAAAGTCGACAAATCACCAATGAGTACCCAAAATACTTCGAAAACTGTCCAGGTAAAATAAAAGAATTTCGAATAAAATGAAAAAGTTTTGAATGAGAACAGGAAATGTTTGTTTTGGTAAAATTCATAAAGAGTTATCAATCTACCCTATTTGAATAGATTTCGTGAAATCTTTACGCGTCGTTAGAAATAGTTTTCAGCTGGTAACTTTCTGAGAGCTTTGCATTTTTAATAAGTTTTCTATTAAAATGAACCCCTCTTTCGTTGCAGAATTAGATCATTTTGTTTTGTTTGCCCCATTTCTGTTATAGGGTCCATATATTACGCAGCAGACACAGAACGTTGTTCTAACATCAGAATGTTATTTGAACGTTGAAGAAACGCAGTGTCTGCTGCTGCTAGGTAATTCAAGTTTAAGAACTCGATTCCATTTGCCTTTCTTAGGAAGCTTTTGATTTGCTTGAAAAAGCCAGAATATCTGAAGAACGCATTAAAAAAGAATCCGAAAGTGCTTCCACAATGTCCATCAATGGCAACAAAGCCACCATCCCTCCTCCACCTCAAGTGGTGCACCGTGGCCATTCCACCATCACTTACAAACCAACACCTTTTGAACCACCAAATGGTGACGTCATTGCAACATATAGTCTTTTCGTACGCAATGCTGCTGGTCATAATGTGAAAGTGAGAGTCAGTGATACTGATCACCCTGGGACTGGTGAACAGGTAAATCTTTCCACCTAAACGTCGCTGAAAATACTTTGTTGTTATGCTCTACTGCCCTAAATGATCATCTTCTAGTTTTTATGTAGGCATCAGTTCTTTGATTTTCGGTAATCAGTCAAAATCATTTCGTTGTAAAAAAAGGTTTTAGTTCATCCCTCTTCGAAAGTCAAACACCTACCACTCTTCTATATTCTAATTCGTCCATTTCAAGGTACCATTCAGTAAAGATTTGAGGTTGACAGTCACCAAATTGGTAGCCAACGAGCGTTATATGGCTGCACTTGCTGCTTACAATGACCAAGGTGAACTTATTGGTGGAAGCATCGGTGCATCTGGTAGGCCTGTCCTTGCATCTAATCACTTACCATTGTTATTGGCTTACTGCTATCTCACTCGAGTAAGTTGGTTACTTTATTGTCTTTTTGTAAAAATATTTCAATTTCGATATTATTTAATGCTCAGTTTATGTAGGATATAAACTATCGAAAACTTTTAACTTGCAACATTTAATTCTAGCATCTTTTTTCTTCGTGTACACTGGAAAATCGCCATCTGCTAGTTTTTCATGTTCCAGGATAACTCGAATTTTAAAGCCCCATCCTCTATCCCTCTCTTGAATTTGGTATGATGGTAAACTTTAAACTCGTATGCTTGTTCATTATCTTTGTTATAGATTGCATATCAGAAAGGTGTTTACAAAGTTGCCAAACAATGCATCAACATTTTGTGGGATCACTTTGTCCAAGAGCAGGATGAAACCAAGAAAAGCTTTCAGACAGTCGTCAATGACTATAAATTGACACCTAAAAGGTATTTATGTCAAACTTCGTTAGGTTGCTATGAAGAAGAAAGCACTCTGCATTCTACCCTAATACAGCCAGTGTAATTGTATTATTGTTTTTCTTTGTGGGATGTTCTTCAATAGCGTTTTTTCATTGGCATTGGGATTCTTAAAATGAGCATTAATAGAGGAGGATTTTCTATTTCAGATTGCGTTTGCAAAACATTGAATACAGCTCTGAAGTCATTCATCGATATTTTGTGGAGAGTATCTTCATTGGAATTGATATTGATGTCAAGGAGGGCAAATTGTTTTATGATTTTATCAGCAATGGAAGTAATACGCGAGATAATCAGGTGTGACTATTTGTTTCCTTTTGTGGATCAGTTCATGGAGCTTTGTAGTTGGTCCACCCTGTGCCAAATTTACATCTATTGTTTCCCAATGTGCAGTGTATCATTGATATTTTGATATTTGTTTTTTTTTGTGTTTTTCAGATAAATGTTTGCTCAACACTTTCTGACACAGTTTTCCTTTATCAATTAATTTTCAGATTGAAAGATTGCAGAAATGTGAACGTCTATTGATTGCATTGGAGATGTCTAGCTGGTTGAATGATAACCAGATATGTCTGCAATCTATTGTTCAAATATATGGTTTGCTGTCTCCCATCATCTATTGGAAATTCCCAATTCAACCAGTTCTGGAGGTGAGTCCATATATTGTGTGTAAGTACATGAGAGGGAATTAAATAGCTATACTGTTTATCCAACTTCACCGTTGCGAGGTAGGCGTGCTGAAGGTACGGTATGCTCCAATTTCGTCCAGGAAGCCTGAGTTTTATTCTCATTGTGATAGCAATAGTGCGGGTAGGAAACGCCTGTGATATGAATTTCTACATCGAAATGAATAGGAGCCAGTTATTAATTTAGATCAACATTTTAGAAATGTCTTTCTTAAACCTCACCTAATTCAAAATTCAAAAAAAATATCTCCTTTTTCACCTTAAAATCCAATAATCGCAGGATTCACAAAAACTTACCTTTTTTAAACTGTTCTTTCGAAGCTGTTCTTTTGAACCTGTTGTTATCAATAAGTGCTGATTAATATATTGTTCTTTCATCTTTGGTAGGTCTTGAGTTATGTGTTTGGTGGATTACAGGAGATACAAACATCCTTCAAGAATCGAAAACAAAACCAAACAAACGATTCTTTACATCACATGGTGTCTTGTTTAACCTATCACATCGCTACGGTAACTCTTTAATGCTCATCTTCTCACTCACAGACAAAATCTGTAAATAGTCTTTCTCCATCCGAATTGATTTGTAAATGAGACAACAAAGGTACAAACCAAACAAAGTTAATCTGTTTGTGGAATGGAAAATAGTTCTGCTTAACATCTAATTCATCTTCCAATTTTAGACCACAAAAAACTCTAAAAGTCTCTTGATTAAAAGAGACAAATTTCTATTTTGTATTATCAAAGTCTATTATCTCCAAAGTCTCTTTACACACTTTTCTACGGAAAAGTTGAGTGAACTTATTGGTAGGTTCCTAACCTAATGATCTGTTTTGAGAAAGGATTTAAATTTGAGTTTGAGCTTAAGTAAACTCTTTTCCTTCACTCGCATTCTATTCTGCGTTTTAGCATGAGCTTCGATACGTTTGTTCTTGTTTAGATCTTAGTGGACAATAACAAGAAACCGGTGGCCCTTCATGTCTTGGATGTTGGATCAAAAATGTTGAGCCAATTGAATCCACCCGATAGTGCCACGCCCAATGGTCCAATCACTGAAAAAGGAGAAACCTTCAGTATGTTTGTTTGCTCATTCGTTGTGTTGTATGTCGTTATTTCTTATAGTTTTCTCTTGATCATGTTACATACTTAAGAATCTCATTTCTTTGTTTGAAGAAGGTTTTTATTCGATTCGTAAGTATGCGTTAAGTATGTTACAAAAGTTGCGAAACTTTGGCTTGCTTGTTTATCTTTTTTTTGTTGTTCTCTTGATAATTATGCTAAAAATGCAGAGAAAGTGAAGATGAAGAGTGCACGATATAAGATAAGGAGTCGCGCCTCCTTTTTCCTTTCCTAAACCCGGAGGGGGTCAATTATTGATAAGGATTGAAAAATGAGTCCTAGAAAGGTCAAAGTAAATTTCCTGTACTTTCACTTTCACTTTCATTTCAGTGAAAAAACTTCAGAAGAGGAACAAGAAAGGCAAATTGAAAGGCTTAACCAAAACATGTGACATAACACATACCGGTGTAACGTTTGAACAACGAGCTATCGAAGTTTTTACTACAAAATTAGTCAAAGAAGGTATAAGTTGTGGCTTTGTTACTTTTTAATTGTCAACTCATTTGCCAGTGTTCAATGTCATCTGTACCTCAGCTGTCTAATACTGAGTTCCAATGACCTTAAAGTTTTCCATCACTTCTTATTCTAATACCCTAGAGGCAGATGCAGGTGTCCATATGAACTGGTATAATGATCGAGCCCACCTTTTATATAGGACTTCACTAATCTTTTAAAAATTTGGAAGCTAAAATGGGTTGGGTGGGATTATTTTTGTTGAGCAGAATAGTTTAACATAATAATTATTTCATTTTTTCCAAAATTTACATTTGGCTCTTCACCTGAAAATTATGTATATAATATGTATGTAGTGTTAGTTGCAGTTTTAAATAATATATGATAAAAAATAACCTATAACTCCCATGATCATGAAAACATGACAACAATGGATGTGTATTCCTTATTGTCTATATCTTAATCAATAGTTGTCGGCTTCTGAATTCATCCTTTGTATTTAGGGTAGGTTTAATTTCCCTAATATTGAGTGTCTCAAGTGCCTCAAGATGGGCTACCGTGTAAATACAAAAAATATATAATAAAATATATCTATAGTTCTTTCTATCGTAACTTGTATAACTAATTATTGTATACCGCTTGTATAATTCCACTATTTTATTGTTCCACACACAGGGGCGAGTGACGTAGATCTAGAATTAACAGGAGCAGAAGATGGTGTTCTTTTAAATGCTGTTGTTGCTGTTCTTGCACCCATCACCGCTTTTAAAGAAGGTAAACACCAATCAGTATTCGGAAACGTGTTTTCCTCTGAAACTATTATTTGTTACTTTTACTTTAGGCAGAATCAAAGCCAATCAATAAAGACTAGTTTTTCTCTATATCTTTTTTACAGTGTTGAAGTTTAAACGAAGAGCGCATTTTTTGGAGAGCTTTGTTGGTGTGATCAGAAAATCTTTCAATGATCGAATGTTCGATTCATCTTTGGACTGGATAAAAGAAACATCAACATGGCTTTCAAGGTAAACCCCTTCTTGTCGCTTTCACCATTTCGCACGATTTTCAATTTTTATATCATTGACAAGATACCCTATTTTGTCTTTCCTTCCGGTCTGTAAATTGTACTTTCGTATTTTAACAGACGAAATGAGATCATCTTGAACAAGCCAGTAACAGAAGGAGGTCGAGGTATAGTAGTGGTCACTGCAGCAGAAGGGGAAAGAAACAGCAGAAAACTCTCGTCCCTCAATTTTGCTCATCCACCAATACCTGAAGATGCAAAGGTATTCTTGACTCATCATATCCATTACCTAATCTTTTCTAAGGGATGTTCCCAAAAAGTCGGATGTTTTCCACTAGTTTTATTGTTACAAATTGAAACCTAATGACAAACACCCGGCCCGGGATGTTTCCGTATAAAAGATGACGTAATGGATATCATGAATTTAGTGTTGGTTACGTGGACTTATGCTGTCTCAAGCCTCCATCATCGACAATTTATTTACTATTCAAACAATAAAAAGTCCACTTGCTCACTACTCCTCCTAACGCCATTTCTTAGAAGGATACTATATTTTTCCGAAGAATTTATTTGTCTCCGGCAACTTTTTTATCATTTCCTCTTCTTGCCGATAGATATCACCTAGTAACAGCGCAATCATAGAAGAGGGTGCTGACAATCCAAAGCTTGGTATTGATGGCCGAACATCCAATCGTCAAATAACCGAAATGAAAACTACTCGATCATTAGAAGGCGGCGTGTCAAGTCGACAAATGAGTGTTACTAAGGTATAGTCGGCGCAATTTTTGGTCAAATTCTGTTCAAATAAATTTGTGCGTTTGATTCACAGAAATACGAATTTGTCTAAAGTATACGTCTATTGAATAATCTATCAATTAGATATCAATCATAAGATTGTCTGTCATTTTCTCCTTCTCGTGTTGAGTGTGGTAATTACTATCCGTTGATATTTCATTAAAAACTCAAACAATACGTAACGTCTGACGATGCTATTTTCCTCAGTACTTACATTCTAAAGTGTCTTTGAGGACCAATTACTAGGTATTCCTTCATAAGATTGTCGGTCATTTTCTCCTTGTCGTGTTAAATGTGATAATTACTATCCGTGGTTTGGTGTTTCATTAAAAACTCAAACATTACGTAACGTCTGACGTCTTGTCGTGTTGAATGCGATAGTTACTTTTGTGCGGGTATTTCGACAACGAAAGAAAAATTTGCACAATTTGCTAGAGGATAAGAAGCAAACTACTCAATGCTTTTTGAATTGAAATATGACTTCTGAAGCTTTTGGTATCCACTAGTTGATGCTGCTTTGTCCCTTGTGAAGCTTTTGGTATCCACTAGTTGATGCTGCTTTATCCCTTGAGAAGCTTTTGGTATCCACTTTTACCGTTCATTTTCATTGCACTGTTTAGGGATTGTCAGTGGCTAGTAGAATGGTGAAAAAGACAGTCGTGTTAACTGCTGAAGAAAAAGTAGTGAAGGTAAAATATGAAGCTTTTTTCTATTTCCGCTTAAATTCACTTGTAGGATAGAATGTACTTCCTTCAAAAACCGACATATCATTTCTCTGTTCTGATTGGTCTCGAAGATAACATTACGTAACAAACTGACGTAATGTTATCTTCGAGACCAATCAGAACAGAGAAACAGCAATTCAATGACTAAGGCGTTATCTCCCTTTAAAGCCAATCAAAACTAGTGTTGACAATTAATTGACTCATTGTTTCACATAGGATACAATTGTTAGGATGCAAGCTGTTTTACCAGAGTTCTGGAAAACACATCAACGTAAGAAGAAATTACGTTTGGTTTCTTACGAAGAGTTGCCATGGAGATCTCAGGTATGTTTTTTGTTTGTTCAAAATACAACTCCAAATGGTATCTATTAATAGACAGTTCGTTAAGTTAACATTATATCTGTCCCAAATGGCTTGTGACAACCAGGTTGCTATTTAGTGCAATTTTTGTTATCCAGAAAGAATCGAATGCGATAATTTCATACCTCAAATTATAAGATCTTCAACCATTTATATAAGTGAAAAAAATTATCAAAGATGGAATTAGTGAAGAAGTATATTTTCTTTAGTTATGATTATAATAGATTGTGAAGCTTCTAATTGTACAATACAGATTGATAATATGATTGAGTTTACAGACAAAAGAAAAGAAAAATAATGTACCAAATTAATCATTAAGAGTATGGTTATAATAATACAGAAATAATTCTCTGAAAAAAAAAAAGAATTATGTTCAGCTCATCTTGTGATTTAAACGTTTCTTCTAAATTTCATTTCAACAAATTCTGGCTCCTTATTGCCCCCATTTTGCCAAGTGATTTCTCCACGTGAGCTACCTGTGAATTTATAATTACCATTCAAAAGCGTCGTATAACAAGCATTAAACCACCAGCCGACTCTACCACATGATTGAGAACAATGTTTGCTCCATTTGTCGTTGTCAGAGTCAAAGGTTGAGAAGGCGGTGTTGTTATGATGGCTACCAAAAGTGGTCAAGGAGGGAACAGTTCCGGTAACTTTACCAAGGAACAATAGATACTTATTTGTTTCATCAGCGATACTGAAATCATCATATTTCGCATACACCATTTGTGTCTTTCCTCTCATTCTCATGTTGATCAACAGTTGTGATTTCTTTGGTGCGAATGGTGATTTCGTCAAATCACGGATGTGTTCGTTACCGAGCCAAAATTCGCCCAACAGTTTTCCAAATCCGGATCTGTATGTGGCCCAGTTTTGTTGGAAATCAACGGAACCGTCTCGGCGTCGCTGAAAAACGGTCCAGCCACCACCTTGGGTTGTTTGATCGCAGAAGATTTGTTGCGAAGTAAAGGCGCGCCGTCCCAACAAATACAATCCGTTCTTCTTGTGGCCAGCATTGTAAAAGTCCAAACAATCAGACATTGGATCAAGATTTCTGCAATCGCAATACTCACTCTCTTTTATGTTTCTACAAGGTGCGCATGCGCCTTCAAGCTTGAGAAGGAATCCAACTTTGTTTGATAAATCAGCCAAGACGTTATCCAACATTGAACCAATTGTTTGATTAGTTTTAGCAGCCTGAGTTTGTGTCAATAATTGGAAGCATACCATAAGCAAGAAAGTTTTGAAAACCATTTTGTTACAATTCTTTATCCTCTTCTTGTTTGTGTTAATGTTTTCTGATTTTTGAAACATCTTTTAGCCCGTTTTATACCGTTTTGTTTGGCAAAATCTTCCAATTAAAATTCTTTTTTGGCTGTTTCATCAATTAATGAACGGGCGTGGTGAGGCTATTTTACTAATTTGTGGTGACACCAACTTTTAGTAAGCATCGAGGAAAATGCTACAAGTCAATGACGTCATAGTTATAAAAGCTGAATCGGCGTAAATTTAATGAAATTGTGGACGAGTGCCAGCTATTACGATATTCGCTACCTAATTTGATTGGATAAAATAAGAAATCTGTTCCAAACGATATCATTAACGTAATTCACCGTCATTAAGAACCAATTATCTCTTTCAGCATCATCTCCATCCTAACTAATTCATTCGTAGAATGCCAAAATTGTTGTTTAAGCCAAATATTTTAAGTAATGATATTTTCATTATGTAGTTAAAGATTCAACTCAGTTTTAGAGATATCAAGAAGTTCGACTTCTACTGAAAAGATTCTCCTCTACCTCTTTATAACCAAAGTATTGACCTCTGTTAGAAAGATGTTTAAGAGAGAGCGGTGCTAACTTCAAAAGAAGATTCTAGGTTCGACGCATAAGAGAAATACTTACCGTCTGATCAGGATATATTCTGAGCTACACAAAATTTCACGGACTGACGCAATCTCAAATTTTTTTTAAACGGGCAGACTTTCACGCATTGAAAATTTGCAATAAAAACAACAGAATCGTGCTTCTTAAAGGATATCCATTCTTCATGACTCTGTCTTTTCAAAAGCTGCTGACTAACCTTGAACGATTTCAATCCCGACATAATTTTTTTCCCTCTTTTTATTTTTTGTAGATGGCTCTCATCTCAGCAGAATGTCATTTCAACATTTGCCTCGATAAGTTTTATTTGATGTCCAGAAGACTTGGTTATCCAAACTTGAAATTTGATGACCGGTAAGATAGAAAATCCTTCTCGCGCCTCTCGTCACCCATCTTTGCGCCTCTCATCACCCATCTTTGCGCCTCTCATCACCCATCTTTACTCCGAACAATTCTCGCGCCTCTCGTCACCCATCTTTACTCCGAACAATTCTCGCGCCTCTCGTCACCCATCTTTACTCCAAACAATTCTCGCGCCTCTCGTCACCCATCTTTACTCCGAACAATTATTTTAAGATTTGAGCTTAAGGTTCATTCCAGAGCAGTTAAGCTTTTCCTAAAAAAATTCGCACCCCCTCTGCTGAGGATAAAAGCGTTTGAAATTTTCAACATCCTAGGATATTCAAGGGGTCCAAGGGGGCTTCGAAATTTTTAGCACGGGTATCCAAAGGGGCTGGTATTAAGAAATATCGTACAGGGGGTATGAAGAGCCCAATCCCATCAAAATGAAGAAGTTTGACTGTATTTATGTGAACTACTTTCATCTGCATATACAGGATGATGGATTTTAGTTGGTTTACTTTATCAACGACGGGCGTACTAATGGTGTCATGGGTGGGATGTTTCAAAGACCAAGTTCAACTCCATGACAAACCCGTCGACCTCGGTGGCAAAACTCAACAACATGAAAAGAAAAACAAACGAACTGCTGTTGCTGAAATCCACTTGATGCCAAGCAGCAGTCGACAATCGGTTACTGTCAAAGTGGAGAAGAAAGCCGTGAAGTAAGTCTATTTACGAAATCACTTTAGGCGTACCAACATTCGCCAGCAAAAAGTTTCGCCATTTATCCATCTAGAATCTTACTTTGTTTCTCATTTTTGTTCAAGGTGTAAAGTCAGCCGTTGTTTTCACGTGTGCATATAATTTTAATAACAAAATGTCAAAAAGTTCCATTTCTTTAAAATTATATTTAAAATTACATGAGCATCAATTGTTCTTGTCACCCTTTTAAGCCATAACAATTTCTCATTTAACAAATTCTCCAACTACAGCAGACCAGCAAGAGTAGTCGATCAACAAGATGCATTGAAGATCAAACAAGATGATGCTCGAAAACTGTTCATTCAAAATCTGGAACAATGTTACAATTCTTTTCAAAGAGCACTGGTAAATCATCTTCGTTCCTTTTTTCACGCATTTCAACAATACCCAGCAGACATAAGGCGTTAAACGTTGAAAAGTCGTTGAATCCCAACAGCGTTGAAAAAGCTTGTGTCTGATGAGTAATTCATTCATCCTTACTAAGTTTTAACTAGCAATGAAATAGATTTTATCTTGTCAGCTTCATTAATATAACGCTTATCGTGTTTAAAAATGGCGTATCTTTTAATTGTATCAGATTTTCGAGATTATAAACAAATTCTGGTAAAAACTGTTCTAATTGCGCTAATACCTAAGAAGTGCTAGAAAATTGGTGTATAAATCTAAAATAAATACTTTAAAATAATTCGTCATAAATTATTGTCTTTTAAATCGCAGGTGTTAGCCCATCGTGGACAGAACTGGGTTTTACTACAGCTCATCTGCAACAAATTGATGCAATCAACCAGCAGTGTTATGATGACAATAACTTTGTTGAACAACAACATCGATGCAACCCAACATGAGATACCTTACACCGTCATCCAGTTGCGTCCACTTATTTATAACGTCTTCTATTTGGCAGCTGAATTCCTGTTGGATTTCTTGAATGATTTGAAACTTGAGAAAGATGTAAGTCTCTCTTTGACGTGTTTTATTTATAACTCATGACCTCAGAAATGTAATGTTAATGTCCAAACTTCAAATTTCGTCTTATTTGAAATCCAGTTTCCTCAATGTGTTTTGTTTGTATAGTAATAGTATGGGTGAGAGGACTATTTAGTAATAGTATGGGTGAGAGGACTATTTGGTAATAGTATGGGTGAGAGGACTATTTGGTAATAGTATGGGTGAGAGGACTATTTGGTAATAGTATGGGTGAGAGGA
>JAUJPO010051760.1:0-15084 GCA_032270745.1 Tiaropsis multicirrata
ACTTTTTTGTCTTAATTTAGCCATTGACTATGCAATCATAACTCAAAAGTTTATTTGCCATGACAGTTCTCCAAATCAGAAAATTTTGAGAATGTTTATTTTTAGATCCCGGCTCATCCTGGTTTTAAGATCCCTCAAAATCGGAATCAAGATTATTCCCAATAGGAATGGAATTGAATCTTGAAATTTTCACAGGATATGTGTGTAAATGTCCTCTAAAGAGATAAAGCTTTAGTTTTGTCTTTAACTATACCAATTTTTCTTCACAACAAAAACAAGACATTTTATGAATCCAATTGAAGATTGCTGTGGTACTTTTTTGTTAAAATGAGCTAGGATAAACTTTAAATGTCAATATCTCCTGAACCAAAAGGAATTAGAGGTTGGTTTATAGCTCGTTTGATAGCTGAGAGTCTCCTCTTTCTGCGCTGCTTGACCCTGACTTACTTGATGGCAAACTGCAACAAATTTTTTTTCAATTCTATTAGCTAGAGGACAGAATCTAGTGTAAACTGAACCAAGTTTTTTTCAATTTTTGGCAAATTTGGGCATTTTTTTTACTTTCAAGGTCAAAATCTCTTCCAAAAGACCAAATTTCGAAACCTTTTGTGTTGCAACTGAATGCGTATTTTATTTCCGTCAACTCAGGCCAAAATTCAAGATTTCAAGTTGACAATTTCTATTTTAACAATTAGCACTAAACCTTTTTGCAAACATGGATTACTTTTCAAGTACACCACTCTCCCTTTCAACAGTTGGTACCCTGAAGGTATATACTGCAAACTGCAATTTCTCTTTTTCATAACCATTACATAGTACCAACTGCCTCCACTCCTTTCTGAATGACATCTTAAAAATATTATGTTGTACGAACATTGTAAAATTGCAGCAAAAAAATAAGAAGACCTAAAGGTAACCTGAATGTGATTTGTGAATAACCCCTTTATAACCTATAACCTGCAGTTTCTTAGATCTTAAATTGCTCATCTTTCCTAATTAAATTTTATTGCATTGTATTTCAGAAGCACTTCGGAATGAACGCCTCAAGAAGAAACGAAAGCATTACAAAGACATCCTTGAGAAACATTTTGTGGATGTTGATTATTGTCTTCGTAAGAAAGTCAACCAAAATATGAAATATGGGAAATACATTCATACTTATGTTGATCCAAACGGTGGTGCCAAAGTGTTACATTCTTATGCTGACGAGCTTACTCATGTTAAACCAGAATATTTGCAAGATTTTGCTAAAGAGTTCTTGGATGCAGTTTTTCAAGAGAAAATGGAAGGACAATCAAGTTATTGTATGGGTATTGTGCATAATGCTGCACTCTGTTTACCTGAATTGGTCAATTATTTTAACGAAAATTATCCCAATATGATTGTTAAAGTTGAAACCCTTGGGAAAAAGTCTGACCTTTCTACTTTAAAGATGACGGACTATCATGAAGCCATCGAGAGTAATTATGTAAATGGGACTTTCCGAGCAGGGGGTATGATGAATATCAGTATGGTTGGAAAGGTTTCAGAAGAAACTGGAGGTTATTTTCCAGAACTGTTGGATAAACTGGAGCAAGATCCGTTTTTGAATATGACACTACCTTGGGGTGAAATGTCAATTTTGGATGGTTTTGATCGAAATAAAAGTAACGATGGTCCCATCATGTGGGTACGACCTGGCGAACAGATGGTACCTTCTGTTGAGATGCCAAGATCTCCAAGTGGCAAAGCTGGAGGGAGTCGTAGAAAGTAAGTTCATTGTTTTCATATTTCGTTCTTGTGAGTTGAACTTTTTCTAATTCGAATACTCATTAATATGAATCGAACCAAATCATTTTTTAGAAAACTCCTATAAATTGAACACTCGTAGTTGTCTTGGTAGTAACAATGGAACAAACCTTTGATCATCTTGAAAAATAGAATAACATGTTTCATAACACAGTTCAGTTTTTGTCCTTTTTAAAAAATTATCATTCTAGTCTATAATATATCGGGGGAAAAACAATGCTATCAATCATCTAGTTCGTAATATTTTAAAAACACAAATCACTGTCAGAGAAATGTAGGAAGATTTTACTTGTATTTAAATGAGAATTTTTCACGGGTGTAGAATGCATATCCTTGTACTGATAAATTAAATTTATGTAAAGACAACTTGCAAATTCATTCTTACAAGGCTATTTAGAACGTTAGACGCGTCTGTGGATGCCGTACATAATTTATCTAAACAAAACTTATAAACAAAAGTCTATGTACAGGCCGCCACAGAGGCATATAACGTCCTTAATAGCCCCTTGAGTAAACCTCGCTAATATTTCTATAGGACTGGAGTCAACGAGTTGAACCGACTTCAATATTTACCACGTGCGTCCGGGCCACGGGAAACGTTAGCGGAAGACCGAACACGATGTCACGCTGATCACGTCGACCACGGCCTTGATCGAACGACCACTGCAGCTGTTGGGGCATTAAAAGCTGTCCACATGGGTAAAAAGTAAGACTTTTCAAGCTCATTTTTCATTTCTGTAGTTTATATCTGATGTATAAATTTATTGGATTCCAAAAGGCAAATAAGAATACAGATGGATACTCACATACCATGTAACCCACTCACCTCACACTTAAATGGGTTTTCTAAAATGGTATACTTTATGATTTTCTGTTAGGTGAGTGAGAACAAGTGCATTGGTCATGAATCAGATTTTGCACTAATCGACTAATGTGATTTTCTCAGCGCTCTACAGTGCAGTTGGGAGAACAATCACCCGGCAAGCGAGAGGTCGTGGGTTCAATTTCCCACTCGATTCGTTACCTTTGAGAAAGCTGACAAGTACCTTAGTGCAGGATGAACAGATTCATTATCATCTGTATTATAAATATTATGCGTGTACGATGTTACAATTCAATTATTTTATTTCTTTAGACCTTGTACGAATCGCGATTGTAAAGATGTGATTTGTTTTGATCCAGCTGATCATTTAGCTGTCGTTGAAAAGATGCAGTTAGATTTACATGAACCGCCTATTTCCCAGGTAGGCTAAATTTTTCCTGGAACACTTTCAGCTAAGACTCTGCTGTTTTTTTTTTTTGGTTTCAAATATCCTTGAATATCTAAAAATACACGTTCATGAAAGCCTTCAAAAGACGAAATCAAAAGACAGCAGTTTAAACATGTGATTACTCGAAAAAATCTTTTACGTGATTTTTTATTCCTATGTGGATTGTTTTACGGCTTTGGTAATGATTTTTAAAGTAGAAAGGCCATCAGCCATCATATTATTAAAATATCATATACAAATCACATAAAAATTTCGAGAAAAATTGTGATTGTCTTGATGAAGCTTTATTATGGAACCCGTGTATTCAAGCAGGCCTCCCAGACGTCATAAAATCATAAAACCTTAGGAAAATGTCATAAATTGTCATAAATTTTGGTCTTTAGTCATTAAAAATTTGATGTAAAGGATTTTAAGGAACTTTGCAAAAAAAACAAAAAAAAAACAGAAAAATAAATCAATAAAAGTTAGAGTACTATCGAGAATCAGGGTGATTTTATTCGAAACTAAGAATGTGGACAACCTAGAAAATTCAGCGAAATTAAAAAAGGTTTTTCTGAGTTACGGAAAATTCTTTTTTGCTTGATTTTACAGGGTTCCCACAGCTCCTCAAATTACCTCGTTTTTAGTTTTGCTTCTCAAATTCCCTCTTTTTTGTTAAATTTGTCCCAATTGTAAAGTTGAATGAATGATGATCAGTTTACATAATCCTCTACCGCCTAAAATATATTGGTCCTCTGTACACAAATATTTTGAACAAGCGTTCCCTAAATTTCTCGAAAAACTTTCTGCTCGCTTCGCTCGCAAGAACAATTTTAGACAGTTTTAAATTTCTTTGCTAGTTTCTATTTTGTTTTCAGCTTTATGCTTAATATAGCAGGGTACCCTATATATGCTCAAGAAAAACCTGACAATTGAACTATTTTAAAATCTCATCACTTCTTCAAAATTAAATGTTGAGTTGTGGAAACCCTGTTTTAGCTAATCTAATAATCTCTATTTTCCAAAATATTTCACGTCGGACCCAACCATGGTGAAAAATACGCTACCTATTGACTGCAATGAGAATTTAACTTACTCAACTTCAAAATGAATATTGTACTTACCTGGAATTGTTTTGGGGAAAAACCACTATTTTGACATTTTTGTCAGACAGACATTAGACTACTTTTTAGCCAGATGTTTAGATTTAGGGAAAAATTGGTATTCATTGCTTGGAACCCTGTGAAAGAGTTAAAAAAACATTTATTTTGATATCATACCCCATAATAAAAAATTGGTGGCGAAAAATCATATTTGTCATGAAAAGTCATAAATTTTCAGGAAAATGTCATTAATATCATAGAATTATTCCCAAAAATATCATAAAATGTCATAAAAAATAGCCTAAAAGTGTCATAAAATCATAATATTTTGTGTCAATTCTGGACTGGGAGGTCTGAGCATGTCATACAAGTCTAGACGTTACCATTGATATGTCATACAATTGTTTATAATAGCGAGGTTAAGTTTGAAAATCACGATGTCAAACGGGTTTTGACCCGCAACCTACAGCAAATAAGTACCTCCATAATGAAAAGTTGTCAAAATCTTCGTTCTAGAACAAAGGAGATACCCATTCACCGGTTATATCTGTCTTGCTACCTTTGCTTTCCGCCGTCTTAGTCTCTGGTGCTTAACCTCCCTAATATAGACGTTTATCTACGCTTGCCAACGAAGGCCCTTAAATAGACGTTTGTTAACATACACAGCCAAAAGGTCTTGAAAGGCTGAAATGATAATACACAAAAAAAAACAAGAAACACACACAACACAACACTCCCAGACATATTACAGACAACGTGAACAAAAAATAATATTATATATTTTTTTTTTATTTCAGGGTTTTCCTCAGGAAGAACGACCCTCACTTGTGTCCAGTCGGCCCCCTTCCTCAACTTCTAGCATTCGATCCTCAGAGATGGAGTTTACGTTTGACAAGCAACAAGATCTTCACAAATTGTTGGAAGGCTCTAGCTTCATGAAGGGCGGTTACCAGCAAAACAACTTCCAAGACTCGTGGAAAGACAGGTACGATGAGTTAGACAATGTTTATTGCTCCTTCCCTGCAGATGCAAGGCGTTGTTTGAACGTCTTTAACATTGTAAAGACGTTGAATTAAACACCGTTAAAAAGACGTCTTATTGTGTCTGCTGGGGGTCTTTCGTGGTGGTGAAAATGGGCTTTAAAACGAAAGTTATTTTTATTAGAACTTTTATTAGAAGTTCCACCGCCGCTTCTGCATTCACATCATGTCAATTATTAGTGTCTTTTCTCGACGTCATAAAGGTATTACGTGTGCATCATCGTCCTGTTGACACAAGCATATCGAAAGTGCCTCCTTTTTATTCGCACATTTTAATCTTGAGATTTTGAGAGCTTAAAACAATGGGCTGTTGAGCCCGGACATTTTACATTTTCAGCCTCTGAACAGTAGCTTTACCCCCTGAACACGATGACCCAATTTCATGTTCACATGCACACTATCTTTCTGGGATCGCCCAATTGTTGTAATTGTCTATTACTTACAGGACAATAAATCTCATGTGAAACATGAAGCTAAGATTATGAACATTTTGCTATGTAGATTTTCAGCATGATATGGTATTTTAACATTACGTTTAATACCTTGTTTTTTTCCTTCTATCTAGACACATGTCTTATCCAAGAAATGACCACAACAATTTGCCACAATCGCAACAACGCAATAATAATTCAATGCAACATAATAGCAACTCTTTTGAGGTGAGTACTACTATACAACTTTACCACAACTACCACATTTCAAAACCGCTCCTGTGACATTACGTTAAGGGAATAAATTAATGCGAGAATAGATTAATGCGGAATTACTTAATGCGAATGACGCACGAAAAATTTTATGTTTTGCGAAATTAATTAATGCGAATGGGCTTAAATTTCAAGATTTTGCGGAATTAGGTAATATGATGATTATAAAACAATTTCTCCAAAGGTGCTTTAATCTTGGTAATTTGAAGGAGAATATAGTCAAATACGGGCCTTTAAGTTGACAAAAGAAAGTTTGTTAGTTTTTGCTTGGAAAATCACCAAAATTTGAAAAAATGCGGAATTTAATAATGCGAATTAGGGCCAAACTCGCATTAATTAATTCCGCATTAATTTATTCCCTTAAGGTAACTATAGTGGGAGTGATTAGCATACTTTTCATAGTGGTAATGTAAATCAAGGTTTTTATTGTGGATCTGCCAATCTGAAACCACTCAAGTTTTCCTTCGTAAAGTCTCTTAAACGAGTTTGGAGAAGGTAGCGTCAAGACAAAAATTTATCCTTTTTATTCAAGCGCTTTTTAGAGACTTTCGTACTAAGGAAAGATGTGGTCTCAAATTGGAAGATGAATTGTAATTGTAATGTAATGTAATTTAACAGTTAACAATGAAACACACAAGGAATGATTAAGACTAGGCCGATCGTACGACGGAGATTTCGAAAACTCACATGGAATTGTTTGAAGTCTATTATTGACTCACAATGAAATATGTTTTTCTTTTTCTCTTAAAATGACGCATTCCATTTTAAAGCGAAACCGTCTGACCTTGTTGTTGTGTCAACTATTGTTATTGTAATTTAGTCAACTGTAACAACTGTTGAAAATGTATAACATTTGTAATTGTATCGATAATTTAATACAACTTGTTACCTTTTTTTTAGGGTCAGTCGTCCGCGGATCCCTGGCCAGTTCAATCACAATCCAATTTTGGACGTGATGGGCGTGATGTTGGTGGTATGGGCGGTCCTCGAGGACGTGATTATTCATCCAACAAAAACGCCTTCCAAAAAGCGCAAATGGCCCGCATGAACATCGAAAGTCTACAGCTTCCGCCCAACCCTGTTGGTCCGTACATGAGACAAAACCGTGAACAACTTTTAGCCAAACAACAGATTTTGGAGCAGTTCGCACGACAACAGAAGCAAATGCAGCTCCAACAACAGCAGCAACAACCTCACAGCAATTACAATCAACAACAACAACAACAACAGTCTCAACAACAACAAATCTCCTTTCCACCTTCACATCCCAAGAACACCATGTCCAAAAACTCGTCAAGATCAAACATGCCTGACAGGTCTTCAATTCCGTCATCTGGCCCGCCCGGATTCAACAACAACTCTAACAAGTTTGATCAAATGGGTGGAAGTGGTGGTGGCGGCCAACAAGACTGGCCTTTTTACCAGCAGCGACCGGTCACCAATCACAGCCCAAGACCGGTTTCCACGCAAGGCTATCCGAGCTATAATAGCGGCGGCGGTGGTGGAAATGGCACCTTCGGAGGGTTACCACCCCAACAAACGCGCTCAGTCAACGATGTTCGCGGTATGGGTGATAGCGGATTTCCGGACCAAATGATGAACGAACGGCTTCCTCCATTTCGAGATCAATACAACAGTCAAGTACAGGATGTCTTCTCATCATCAAGATTTTAATAAAAGAATTGGTGCATCGATTTGAATGGCTGAACAATATGTTTGGTTTTGACACCCCAATTTGAGTCAAAATGTCTTGATTTTGATCGGAGTTTATTGGTTTATTGGAACGGAGCACCTGTCGAAGCCTTCGGTATAGCTGCAAGGTTAGCGAAGACTTCAACATGGCATGGTTTGTTGTTTGTTCTTGCTTTTGGATTGATGCATTGCGATGTCAGATAACAAAATTTTAATCGCAAAAAAAAGATTCTGTGAAAACCAAAAAAAAAAGTCTTTAAAAAAAAAGATTTTGTTCTTCAATTTCAGTGTATTTTGTGTGAAGTAGAAATTTTTCTTAAATTATTTTTCATATTACAAAAAACTTCGTTATAAGGATTTGAGAGAAATTTGTTTTGTTTTTTCATTTTTAATTTTGACAGTACAAAAGTTTGTTGCTTTTTTATAGATTATATTATAATTCAAAAGTTTTTTTTTCTAAAAACAAGTCTTGTTAATAAATGAGGCTGCACAATAAGGTTACGCCATAATTTTCCTTGATTGGATCTCAACTCGTAAATTCATATGGAGAGAAATATTTTACTAGTATCGCAGTCGAAAATGTGACACCGCGAAATTGAAATTCCGAGTAACACAGAAAAAGGTGAAAATTGAATGCCTCTAATATTTAATGTTCAATGAGCCACGTCGTAGACAATAAGACTAATTTAAATATGAACAGAATTTATAATTCGGTGAACGAAATAAAATTGGCAAAAAAGCCAAGTCGTTTTTGGGCATAATTGCACTTGTCACTGGTGTATAGAAGTGCCTGTTAGGGTTCGAAAAGTATATAGGTGGTACGTCCCTGTACATGTGTCCTTTTGATCGGAAATTTATTTCCTCCCCCCTAGATGGGGAACGTGGGATAAATGCTTGTGAGCATAGAGAGCTAGTTAAGCTGTTATAACTAAAAGTATGTTAAAAGATAAAAGAAAGCAGCGATTTTATGTGTAGAAAGTAAAAAAAAGTATTAAAATTTGTTAAGTAAAAACATTAGCTTTATGTATATATTTTTATAGCGATTTTCAAGAGAATTTAGAACTTTTAATGAAATGCGCAGAAAGATGTGGTCCAGGGTAAAATTCTTTTTTAACGACTGCGAGTATCAAAAGCTGTTTTTCTTTTTCTTCTTTAAAAGCAGACAACGTTTAGGTATGTCCGCTTTTTCAAATCTTTGAATTGAATTAGACTTTTTCATAAATTACATTGTGAACAACTACTGCCTCGTTTTGAAAATTTGGCTTTCAGAATACAAGATAGAATGGTCAGAATAAGCTTATCTAGAAGATGTTAGTTGATTTTTCTTACTTTTCTGTCAAAGTTTAATTCCGAAGAATTATTTCCCAAATCCACCTTTCTGTGCGTTTTATCGTCAACAAAATATTTTGGTTTTTTTTTTGGTTTTTGCAGCTTGTATTTATGATTAATTATGTCGACTTTATAATTAAAACAAAAACAAACAAGAGCTGTAGCAGAGTAGGGCTGTAAAAGGGCTGTGGATTTTTTTCTCATTAGTTTTTATTGTTCTTTACAGTATTATATTAAATTTTTTTTCGATTTTTTTAACATTGCAAAGTAGTCTGTATTATTTGCTGAATATTATATTTCCAGTATCAAATTTCCTATTATAGTTAAACTTTTTATTTGATCCGATAAAATTTTCGCAATTTTCACGACTTCTATAAGATTTGAGTTTTGTTCGCTATGGACTCGACATTTTATGTGGTCTTTAAAATCTGATGCAAAAAGGTTGTACATTCAAAAATACTTCTATGTAGAAACCAGGACGGTGTCACTTATTTACTTTTTGTTTCTTTCGTGTCCTCTTGGTTTCTACGCATTGTTTTAGTAAAAAATGCTCGTGTCGTAAAAAAAACTCGTGTCGTAAAAAGTTGGAAAATTAATCAGATCAAAGTCGATTGTCGGGTGGAGGTTATTTTATCCGACAAACTTTCCCTAACAGGTTCACACCAAAAACAAATAAAAGGAACTTAGGAGGAAACTGGTCGTTTTATTAGCTTGAATAGGAGACTGAAATATCTCACCGAAAAAATGAAACAAATGAATTTTTTTATCCCTTTTTCAGCTGGTCTGATCTACACGAGTATCTATAATAGAAATAGAGTCTTAAAATCTTTCGGCAGTGAATTTTTTGTTGGCGTTTTTCTTATAAATTGATGGAAAACCAGAGGTTGTGGACCTGCCGATTTGAGACCACTCAATTTAGAAAACTGCGGATTTTTGACTGTGATATCCCGGGAAAATTAAGAGAGTTGATATAGGTTGTAAATCGCAAACCTCGTCTCTGATACTATTCCTCGCCTTCCTCATTATTTTGAAAAGTATTTTTCACGGCAAGAAATATATAAAAGAAATTTGCTTCATTTATATTAAATAGTATTTAGATTATTCGAACTTTATTACATTTAAAATTTTAAAAAACTTTGTGACAAAAAAATTTGACAATCAAATTTCGGGAGATAAATCTTGAACCAAAATGAACTAGTCTAGTTGCCATCCAGTACCTGATGGGGGCTAATCATGTTTCCATGGTTACGAAGAGGCTCGACAAAACAAACTCAAAGAAATATGAAATTACGAAATGAAATTTTAATGATCAATGGTCCAAAAAGTTTAGATAAATCTCCTGAAATTTGTTGTATTCTTTTTCGTAGGAATAGAATTCCAGTAACATAAAAGTTCTCTCAGTTTATTCGTGTATACTCTATAGCCTCTAGAACGTATAAACATTTAAAAGCTAATTTTTTTTAAATAAAATGTTAATTTTATTAAAGCTTTTCTGTGGTTCTTCCGAAACAAGCCATCGGAGTCGGGAAAGATAACCTCTAAAAACTGCTTGAATGGTTAAATGATTACTCTTTTAAACTTATTTGTAAGAGGAGTCAAATTGCATTTTTCAATTTTTTGACCCACCTCCCCATTTCTTCTTCAGAACACCCACCTCCCCTACAATTAAGCACAAAAGAGTATGTAATAAATTAATGGAAGATATATATGGTATACTTAAATGGACAAGGTAGATTAGCCATCTTAAACGTAGACGATACATTGATTGAATACCAACTCGTCCCCAGTCCTCACATCCATTTTTTCATGATTTGATAGCACTAGGAAATGCAGCAGAATTTAAGTATGTAATGCTATTATGTAAATCAAAAAATGGAGAATCCGGCTCTGGCTTGGGTACGAGATTGGATTGAATATATATCAATTTCTAGTTTGCTTCATGAATTTCTAATTTCCGTGTAAATCATTCGATTCCAGGGCGAACGGTCGGCGGGTGCGCGGGAAAATGATGAGATGCAAATAGGCTATCTGGTAATAGGAAGCCTAAGCGTCATATCTAATGTCAGAAAGCTTATCGCCCTGGGTACGAGGTTGGAAGTTGGCTATCAATTAAACATTAAACACATCCTCTAATTTTTCATTTGTTCTAAACTGTGTTCTAAACTTATTTTGATGGAAAATGGTGAATGAATGTATCCAGTTAAAAAAAATTTCGAAATCGTACAATCGGGTTAATTCGGAATGTTGAAATTAAATTATTTCGAAATGGTAGAATCGGGTTATTTCGGAATCGTAAAATGAAACACTTACCCTTCTCTTTGTTGTGCTGTGATGAATCGTAACATAATCGGGTTCGTTTTCGTTTTGATCGTTTACATTTGGAAGGACACTCACTCCAATCGCTCCAACTGGATGCAAGTTCATCTAAACAAACAATGGAGGAGAGTGTTGCTTTTGCTCATTTCCCTTATATGGAAGTTAAATCTCTCCGTCACAATTTTTGAGTACTTCTTTGTTTCTATTGTTTAACACTTTCTTTCAGTTTAGTTCGCGAATTAAAGTTACTGTAATTGATTTGTTTGAAATAAACTAAAGTTAAAGAAACAATTGATTGCAGATGTCTGCGAATTAATCGAATATTATTTAAAAAACATAAAGTATTTTAATCTAAGTTTCAATTGCCCGATGATGGGAGAAGAATCTCTCGAAACGCAGCCCAACGTTAAATCTCGTGATCCAAGCCACGATAAACTTCCAATATGTTTATTACTGGGTATCGACAAAGCCTACTTAAATTATTTCAGCTGTGTTTTGAAATTATATTTAAACATTTAAACATGCTACCCACCTGAGCTAATTTGGCAAAGAGCAGCCCTGGCGTACATGCTGGTTGATAAAGTGCATGATACAGATCGGAATGGGCTATCATCATTGTTTAAATAGCGAGTACAATCTTTCTCTTCTTCGTTGTGTGTAAATGAAATGAAACTTCGTTGACGATCTAAACAGAAAAGAGAAAAGAAGTTACGCAAGAGATTATTTAGGACGTTAACCACGTGTATGGTGACCTGTACATAGATTTTCGCTTACAAGTTTTGTATAGAAGAATTATGTACAGGCCAACCTATACCGTCTAAGGTCCTAAATAACAACTTGCGTAAACTCGCTAGCAAAAACAAAAATCTACTCTTCTTCAACGAGAAGGAACACCCTAAACAAAGCGTTTTAGTTGTCTTTTCGTGTCATAGGCAATGAAACAGAGGGCGGCAAACGCCTTGCCTAGCTTTTCTTGGCTGTCCATACATACACATATGCATATAATTCATCTGGCAAATTGAGCCCATGTCGTTCTTTAGTACGAAAGTCTCTAAAAGTTGCTTGTTTTTGTCTCGATGCTTCATTTTCCAAACTCGTTTAAGAGACTTTACTACGGAAAACTTCAATGGGCTCCATACCCTCTATGCATCCGCGTGGTTGAACAAACACAGCGGAAGAGCTGTATATATCTTTGTCAAAAATAATAAACAGTTAAACCAGACCAGAACATTTGTTCGAATTGCATGAGTTTTCGAACTATATGAGTTTTCGAATTATAGGGGTTTGATTAAGTTTGACTAAGTCAGACGGGGCCGAAGATTTATAGGTTCGAATTATAGGTGTTCGAATTACGTCAGTTAAACTGTATATTATAAAGTGTGCCAAAACTTTCTTCCAATAGGGCATCGTATCAACAATAACCAAATTTAAAAGCTTTAAGCTTACTATCCGCCCAAACAATGACACCTTCTTCCGCCAAATCATTCGCCCCAAGCCATGCTCTACGCCCTTTTAGGAAGTCTGCAATGAAACTTATTTCTTCTGCGTTGTCCGGCATGTAAAGAGTGCTTGAGTGCCAGTTAGAGCAAATGTCCATTGCTTCTGCATTTACCAGCGTTTCTTTGGCTAATTGACGGTAGCATTTGTTTCTGTACTGAAAGCCCTGTTTCTTTGTGCAATCGCCCAAATCTAAGAAAATATTAGAAGACGTTTATATTATCATATCTGAAATTGTGGAGCTAATATATAATAATAGCTTATTCACATCCCTTTCTGTGGGCTCCAGGGTGGGTTCCAAAAGCTCAATGAAGTGAACCCTGGACTGGGCTCCAAACCCACTGGACTGGGTCAAATAGTAACGCTTATTATAAATATATACTGAAGATATGTAATATCAGTCATTTTAAAGAAAGGAAAAGCTTTGATATATAATGAACTTAAAGAGATCTAACTAAAAAGAGAAGAATGTTTTTGGTATTTTTAAAGATTTTACATTTTTTTATATATTATTTTTTATATTTAATCATTCCAATATATCTGAAGAAAATTTTAGAAAGAAAGATCTGGGACTTTGAAACAAAAGAGATTGTCAAATTGAAAAGAATTATATTTTCTAGTGAGGTCGTAAAAATATATCGTCCTTTCATCATATTTTCAGTGGGCTGCCTCTTTTCTCATTGGGGTGAGAGAGGTTAAATTCCGATTTTTTTTCTTGGGTGACCATTTTCTCCACTGCGCACTGGAGCGAAAAAACGAGCTTTTAATGAGCAATTATTTCCACTAGGGTGACCAGTGGGAAGGATCTCAGTGGGTCACAGACATAGGGGTGTTTATTCGTTCGTCTCATCTCATAATCTACATCATCTCATCCACATTTCATATGCAAGTGTTTACGACCATATTAAAAACGTTGGTTTACTTGTAGTATAGAGAGCAAACTTTGTCGGGGAAAAAAAATTTCATCCTAAGAAGCATGGGTGCTTTCAGACTTTTTGAGTAATCAATTTCAATTATAATGGTTTGTTGTTTTCTCAGAAGATATCCGTTCAAGATATTCGTCTCATCAAATGAATTGACTCTGTAAAGTAACTGGGAAGCAGTTGGCGAAGTGGTAGGGCGCTGGTTTCGAAAACGGAAGGTAGTGGGTTCGAGCCCCACCCAAATCGACCACCGAAGCGAGGTCACCTTTCGCATCGCTAATTACCCCAGGGGGCGGTGCGAGTCACATAATAACCAATCATTAAGAATGGAAGTGAATTTCGGATCATAAACATAAAATTGCTAAAAAAAATAAAAATTGGCACTTACTTTCTCTAAGTTGACAAATGACTCTGTCGACTTGAGGATAACACTTGGCCCATTCCAGTCTTTGAGATTTAGGATTGATTCGGATACAATTTTTATCAGTTCCCTCTCTAGATCCATGTATGTGGTCAACGGGTGATCCAACATTACCTAATTACACAACAAATGAAAAGTAATTACATTGCGCATTTAAATTTCGCGTCTGGTTTAATTTTTGCATTTTCGCGAAATTTAGTTCTTGTGTAATTTTAAATTGCCCAGAACCATATATAGGAAAATGAAAGAAGGTGATAGGGAAATTAATGTTTATATTTCGTGGACAAAATTTGTCGATTGAGAAGGGAAGTTTAAGTATAAATTCGAACGAGTTTGATTTCAGATCCCTGCGCTGATTCGAATTATGCAGTTCAACGGTCTGTTTACAACGTCCGCGTTTATTATTATCTCCCTGATCTATTTGGAGAGGTTGAACCATTAATAAAAAGGCAAGCATCAATCTCATCCCTAGCGTATCCTCTGCGCTACCCGACATTTTTATATGGCGCTTCAAAGAATATATTTGAGCCATATCAAAAACGTTCAAAAGGCGCGTTGTAACAATGAAACATGAGAACGAGGTTGGGGAAAAGCATACCATCTTGCCATTGTAAAACTCCTTCTTGTGTTCGATCACTACCACCAGTCAAAAAATATTCCTCCTCCAATCCCACAAATTTCAAAATCTCCTCCAATTGTTGTTGAGAATTCAGCGTCAACAATTCAGCGCCATATTCATCAGCACAATGCGCCAAACCTTCCACATGATTCAGGATGACAATGATGTCTTCAATTTTGACACATTTGGCACCAGATTTGAAAAATCCTGTCGGAGCATTAGGTAGGTGACACGTTTCTGAATGATACAAAGAATCAAAACATTTGAAACCCCAGGCTCGGATACAGAGGTAGGCTTTAACCAATGGAGGAGAGTTCATTAATGATTTAACCAATGGAGGAGAGTTCATTAATGATTTAACCAATGGAGGAGAGTTCATTAATGATTTAACCAATGGAGGAG
>JAUJPO010051771.1:0-15082 GCA_032270745.1 Tiaropsis multicirrata
CTCGTATCTAAAACGTGTACAGCCGTTTACTATATATCTTTATAATATCCAATTATATTATACCAGTTAAGTTATATCACTTTAGACATGGACTTATATCGCTGTGTTTAGCTCAGCACCAATGCTTTCAGCATCTTGTACACGTAGTCTGTCTGCCAGATTTTTGTCTATGCCATACTCAATATTTTATACTCTGTGGATTACGTTTGTCTCGTACGTCTAACTCTCAATCTTCGTTGATTCGACATCATTGGCATTCTCGTATCTGTTTGGTTGGATAGTTATTATTTTATATATTTATTTTATACACCTAGCATATACATAACATTTCATCTTCTTGAAAAACCAAATTTTTGGAGAGCAAGAATGTAATGATAAAAAAAAAATGTGAACAAGTTGGAATATTTTAACTTAATTCTGATCAATAATCTAATCACCTTTGTAATAAACTCATTTTTCTTCACTAAAGAAACTTTTTATGAGCACAGAAGGCATTAATATAACATTGTACTTTTTAAGGCTTGTGTTTTTCTAAGGCTTGTTTACTGGTAAGAAGAAATTCAACCTTATGTTTTAAATGATTTTACACTTTGATACTGATCTCTTTGGTTTCAAAATTGTTAATTTTAATGTGATACTGATTTGAATAACTTTGATTGAAATAAATCTCTAATTTTCACTCTGCTGCATTAGCCTTATTATATTTTGCTTGGTTTTCAAATAGATTCAGGTTTTAAATAATGAATACTGCTTCTTGGTAAAGCATTTTAAATTTAATAGCATGGTTACACCTTGCTGTTTGTTTGTGACTGATGACTAATGAAACAGTCATCGATATCTAGTCTCTTCTTATTATCCCATTGTATAAAAACTGTGTAGCTATGTAATATAAAGTTTTTACATTTCCTTCAAATTGCTAATATCATAAGCAATTGTCATTCTTTTTAGATGCTTTGGTCTGTTACTTGCACAAGGAAGAGATATACCAGAAGGAGACTTCCATTTACTTCAGCAGGTAAAGATTTTTTTTATTTTAGTTTTATGGGCAACTTATAACTTAAGGTATTTGAAATAATAATTGAAGAATAGTGATCTGACAATAGTGAGTAATACTGTCTAAAGTATTTGTAACAGACACTAAAAATTAATTTCTCTATCACCCTTCACTTCTAACTGGTATATAATATATACTGGGTGACTCAAAAAGAACTTTGTACATTTGGTGACTACTTGGGGCCGTAAAAAATCTTGATTGAAACAAAAAACAAAAGAGGATAGTCTAACTTAATTTGGCTCAGTATTTAAAAAGTTATGATCTTGTCCTTGCAAAGTTAAAATTCACTTTTCAAAAAGTGAAAAACACGTCAAAAAGGTGTATTCGATTTTTGCAATTAATTCAAAAATGGCAAGAACTTGAACTCTTTTATGAAATTTACGACTTAATCAATAGTAATAAACGTTTGAAAAAGAATATTTCTGGATTGGAAATGTCAAAATAGGAAGAAAATGGAGAAATTCAACAATTTTAAAAGAATGCTGTGGAAAATGTTAAATAATGCCTAATTTGATACCCCTTTTTGAAGTGTTTTTGCAAGTGGAGGTGAATTTTACATTAAAAACGTCACTTGGTAGCTAATGAATTAACTAAACCTTCCTTTAAAATACTTGAATAAAAATTAGAGTTTGTTGCATAATTTTTAGAGCTCCAATACGCCGTCAAACGTGCGTCAATACGCCGTCAAACGTGCGAAGTATCTTTTGAGTCATCTAGTACACAAATATTTTAACTAAGACATCCGAAAGTTCCATTAATCTTCATTTCCCTTTCCTTCAGATTGATACAGACACGCAGGTTCCTGGTAAAACAATCATTCATGCTCATTGGAATTCAACCTTAGATTACTGGAAAGTCTTAAACACTGATCCTGGAAAAGGTATTTTTCATTTAGTTAGACAATTTTGAAGTTTTATGAAACCATAGTTCATCAATTTTGATGCAAGTAAAAATGATTAATACCTTATAGTAAGAGAACAATAGAAAAATGATGAATTCCCTAAACCGACCATGTGGTTGTTCGGGTCGGTAAACCTAAAATTTACTGCAAATTTTACAAAGTGCAAAGCTATAATTCGAACCCACAACTATCTGTCCAATAAATCTTTTTTTTTTAAGACTTTCAGTCAAACTTTTTTGCGCCTTAGTTCTGTTTCTTGATTAAAATAACACAGGAATTTCTAGTATAGACAAAACTAGAAAGAAGGAAAGTAAATGTCATTCATTACTTTTTTAACATTTAAAGGTACTTATATTAAAGATGCGCAACCTGCATACAGTATTATTAATGGTTTCATTTCATCTCGACTTTCTTGTTTTCATTGAAAGCTGATAAGTTTGACTTTACAAGCTTGGCTAACAGCTTTCGAGATAGTACAGCATTCAAGGTTTTGATGTACAACTTGCCTTTATTTGCAAGGCAGATAAGCAAAAATGAATTATATTTTTAAAAGTGAAGGAGGTAACTTATTATTTGAGGAGAATTATAGAAATTATGAAAATTGACAAGACTGAGCTGGAGGGTTTAACATGGCTCTTGATTTAGCAATGAGTTAGATTGGACATGATTATTCATATGTTTTTTGTTCTTTTTAGATAACAGAGTATACATGACTGTGGCAGCAGATGTTGTCTTCAAAGACCTCAAGGAGCCTGTTCGTTTTGTGAAGGAAGCCAAGGTTCGCATTTTCCCTACAAATGAGAAGTTTTGGAACCCATCAAAACCACGAATTCAAGAAGATTTTGTCTTGGAATTGAAAGAGGTGAGAAATTGGCCTGTTTTACTGTCTCAATTTTAGTGGAAACAATTTTCAACCGGTTTTTCTAATCATTTCAGCTACACTAGTTATCTATGGGCAATGTTATGGACAATGATAATTTAAAACGTCGGTGAGGACTTTATGTCATTTTAATTTTCCCAAAATGGTCTTTTTACATTGTCTTTTTGTTTTTTTCCATCGCTCAGTCTTTTCTTCCTTCCACACTTAAAAAAAGATCGAATTTTGGACTGTATTATCAAAATGTGTTTGAACAAGAGCCTAGTAAGTTTGTCGGTTTTTAAGGGTTGACGTTATGCATGTGATTAAGCCCTTTGCTGGTGCTTGCATGGTTACAGAGCATGGCAAATTAGACTTTGATCAATACATTTTTCCTTTTATGTCATAAGTCTGAAGTCAATGTTTGTTGAGGGTTACTTGCCTCGTGAATTTCTCAAAAATTGTGGGTTTTCACAATCGAGACGCAATGTCATACGCCTCGTAATATTTATTTTTTTAAATCCATAATTTGCATTTAGGATTATGTGGGTGACTCTTATGATATCCTTCTAAACATGCTTGAACATTATAATTTTTTCGCCAGAAGTAAAAGAACCTGAGATAGGAAAAGTAATCCATTCAAAGTTTTATTCAGGTGTGCTAGCTAACGATAACTTCTTCCTCAAATTGACCTCAGATACAGATTTGACCTCAGATACAGATTTGACTGACAGCTCCCAAAGAAACGACATTATAGAGGAGTTATTTTCAATGTTTCTAAAACTTTCTGCTGCATAATTCCTCAAGTTTAAGGTCAGACTCGAAAAGACTTTTTCCATGTGAGCGCATTTTTTGTTGTGTTAATGTGTCACGCATTCTCTTCTCTTATCTTACTCTCTTACTCTCCAAATACAAATAAAAAATAAATCGGCACAAAGCACATGAAATGAATATGATATAATGGAATTTGACGTGACAACGTAATACTATGTAAACAAACGAACTGAGATGGAATACCCAGTGATAGATAAAAAATATATAATACAGTTCACTTTCCTGACGTTGCCAACATTACCACACAGCCGCTACAGTAGTTATTATATGAAACATTAGTACTAGCAAATAATGAGAATGGTTTATAAACGAAAGATACACGACCAATGGACAAGGCGTCATCGTAGAAAATCCTCTTTGAAAGATTTGGTAGGTTTCCTTTTGTTTCTTTTATAAGTAAAGATAATTTTGGCTTTCATACGATTTTGAGATAAGAGTAATTTTTCCAGTTTTGAAATGAATACAGGGAAGATACATTTCTGAGGCGTGCCTTCTTGAAAAAGTCTTCTTTTTTTACAATGTCAATCCCAAAAATAAATTAATTTTGACTGCTTATAAGCTCCCTGTAATCGTCTATCATTCTTATGAAGTTAGGTAACTTCCGCATATAGTCAAGATAACGATCTCGTTTTGTTAAAGTCAAACCCCAGAAAACAAAAAACCTCAAAAATAAAATTGTTTCAAAACACAAAACTCGTCCACCACAACGACTACGCTATAATTTCAACGAGATTTTTTTTATAACAGAAATTTGATAAATTGTCAAAAAATGTCTTACGAATAAATTTTTGTAGGTCGCACGTTCAGAAATAATTATTTTCTTTTCTCTCGTGTGTAAATAGCAATGCATAGAAACCTATCAAAAAACGTAAAGATATGATGATCTTAGGAAGAAATTGATTTTAACTTCTCTTCCTTGAGATATGTTTCCTGGGATTAAGTTGGTATTAATAAAATGATGGTATCATCTGAAACTGTTCAAAGGCGTAAAAAGGACCAATGGCCAAAGAAGAAGAAAGATATCTCAAGAACTTTCAGTTTGAATTCGGTAAAAACCTTCAGTCCAGTCATAGTTAGTTCCGACCTTTTTTAATAATTCAAAGTCAAAACAGAACCTGAGTTTCTACGTTTTTTCGTCAGATGTTCCTCTCTTTCTTTTTCTTTCACTCACTGAAAGTTGTTTGACTTTTTTGAAAAACAGTTATTCTGTATTTAGAATGTGCAGTTAAGTTGCTATTGAGATTTCTATTGCTGCAGACGACGTTGTTTCTGTTTATTCTAAGCGGAACAGAAGATGAAAAATGTAATGATTATATAATTGCTATAACTTGGTAATTTTTCCTGTACTTTTTTATTTTGAATGAAGTCAATTCTGAAAATGAAGATTCTGCACCTTCTTTTCAGCATCGAAGACATCCATATGTCTACTGCGGTGTAATAATAGTCCTCTACTACGATATGTTTTCAATTACCTTTCTCTTTCATTTTTGGTAGAATTTCAACGACCAGGGCGAGAAATGGCTCGAAAAGGAGAGCCTACAAAGCACTGTCGAAATTCAGAAGATGAAGAACTCAAGTGGTACACTGTCCTCCATATGGAAAAACAATGCTAATAAACCCAAAATTCGACAAGACAGCACAGTGTCTGCGGAGCCAGAAATTATCAATGGTATGTAAAGTGGCCACTTTTACAGCATTCGATTTTTAAAAGTTGAATATTTTTCAATAATCTTACATAGTTTTCTTTAAGAAACAAGCCTAACTTTTTAGAACATCCATGTAAGATTGTTTCAAGTGTTCAGGCTTATGTGCAGATTAAACTTGCTACTATTTTATATGGGTGATGTGAAGAGATTCAAATCAATGAAAGCTCCAGAAAGAGAAATTTGGAGTCAACTACACCCCTGAATCAGTGTCCGGTCGAATCCACCCGGGTAGTAAAAAGTTAAGACCCGATAGAAAAATCAAAAATCAATGTTAGACTCCGTGCAATTTCAAAAACCTGGTGAAATTTTGGTGCACGTTTTAGCGTGTTTTCCCAACTCCAGTCATAAGAGCTATAAAATACAAGCCCCAGTGGAAAAAAAGTTCCCCACTGGGGGATATTGAGACAGGGATGTAAATTGATGCTTAAGCCAAAATCTAACTGCGAAATAGACAAAAATGTCCAGTAAGTTGTAACCGAAAAAAAGTGTGCTAGACTGAAAGATCTTTTTTTGGGACTTTTTTGTAAGAAATGCATAGCATTAAAATGATTTGTTCCTCAGTTTTTTGGTTTGAGATCGTTTCGACAGTTATTATAAAAGCGTGCGTCAAAATTTGACAAAAAATGACGTTTTTTTGGCAGATCCCGGTATTATTGCTCAACTTTTATTAATTTTCTTGTTTTACATTCCAACCCAGGCCCCGAAGAAGAGGATGACGAACCTCTATTATCAGGTAGCGGAGATATCGAACGTTCTTATTCTGAAGGTGAGCTGGATAATTGGAAAGAGATTCTCGAAAAGTGGACTGACTTCAACACCAAACCAAGCAAACTAACGCAGTGTATTCGAAGGGTAAGCGGTTGTTGTGATTGTTGTTTTGAGATCTAAGTAAAAGGACAACAGTTTAAAACAATTATGCGATTACTCAAAAATCTTCGCCTAATTTGCTTGATAGAGCTTTGTTACAAAACCCGTGTATTGAAAATAATATTTATTACCATCATACTTACCTATAATAATTGATTGGACTCTCATGGGTTTCAATTAAGGAAGCTCGAGAGAGGAGAAGGCTAAACCCCTTGATATCTATCCCATTTGTCTATCTAATTCGATAAAGAACGTAGAATTATATGTATTATAATTTGGATTTTAAGGTTTTTATATTTTGGACAAATTGCAACTACCTCAAATTGAACTAATTTTTTGCTTCTAATAAACCAGGGTAATTTGCCGAATGCTGTTCGAGGTGAGGTATGGCAAAGGTTGAGTGGAAATGAAAAAGATGAAGAAATAGACAGGAGCTATGAAGTTCTTTTTGACAAGGTAATGAATGTAAAATCTCTTATCGCTTTCGCATTAGTAGATTTTGTCATTTAGTTTTGTAGTTCAATGCGATATGTCATCAATGATGATAATTAAGTTTAACTGAATGTTCAAGAATGTAAAAGTTTAACCAAACCCCAAACCATTATTCAACCTTCAAGCATTGTGGTGTCCTCCTCCGTCTGGAGGGGTTAAAGATTTTCAAAAATTCTCAGTTAGGGTGGGATAGCAACTAATTCAAATTTCAGGCATTTTAGTTCATTCTTGAAATATCCTTTTGATAGTTTCGCTTGGATTATTTTCTATGTTACCAGTAAAAAGAGTAACCAAAGAAACATATTTCAGTAAAAACAAAAAGTTTAGGGGGGGATTCCATGATTTTTTAATGGGGATTCGCTAAAGGAGGGTGGAATTCTAACAACTCACTCAAATTTTTTTTGGGGGGGGGATAACCCATCTAGGTAGTGGGTGAGATTTTTAAAGGGTGATTGGAGGGGTGGTGCCCACGATGTTCTCTTGTTTTACAATATACAGGGTGGCCACTAGTCCTGGAAAGTCCTGGATATAGTCCTGGAAAAGCGTCCTGAAAAATTGGGAAATTTGATAGAAGTCCTGGAAAAGTCCTGGAATTTGACTTGATTTTCTGAGTGGCCACCCTGAATATACAATGTTGATGAATTTCTTTCTTTGTTTACAGGACTCACCACAAGAACAGGTCATACTTTGGGATGTTACGCGGACGTTCCCAGCACACGAACGGTTCCGAGAGGCTAACGGTACAGGACAGAACGCACTTTATCATATAAGCAAAGTAAGGCCTGTTACTAGTAATGCATTTCAATCGAATTTCTTTCACGGGGGGTAGGCAGTGTATTTCCAGTCATTGGCTCGAATAATTTATTAAAAATCTTGCCATACGAGGATTACACCTTACAAGATTGGGCTTTTCAAGAAAAATCCCTACCCCCTGTTGAGGTTGTCGATATTTCTCAGCACCAGGCCCCTTGGATATCCTTGTTCTTCAAATTCTTACCCCCTGGATATCCTCAACAGTTGGGTCACGGATTTTTTCTGGAAAAGCCCATTTTGCCGCTCAACTCTTTCAAGGAGAAAACTCGGAAATAGTTTATTGTGTCATCCTTTATAAATCATTGTTGTTAAGTTTTTAACATGGATGTAAAAATATGTATTTGAAGCTTAAAATACGTCAATATAGGGCTTAGCATTTGGCAAAGCGTAAAGCTTTTTTACACTCCCAAGGTATTACATTGCCAAAAACAACAAAACAGCTAATGACATCATCGATCCATTTTGCCAAAATGGTATCACGTTTGCTGCTCGGTTTGAAAACAATAAACATTCAGATCATGTTTTATAGATTTTCCGTGTTTGTTTAAGTTTGAAACAATGTCTTGAACTTTGGCAATGATAAAAAGTCTAGTTAGGGGCATGTCGAATGCGTACACAAATAGAGGTTACTATTTTTGTCAGGTTTAATGGATCAACTCCTCCTCTCAAAGCAAATAATCTTTTGTTGACTTTTTCCTCACATGTTTTTCTCGGCTTTTTATAAAAATAAATAGATTAAATTTCATGTCAAGATGGCGCAACATTTTTTTATAAACTTTTGGAAATTGTACGATTAAAACGAACGTTCATCAAAAAACAACCCGACTCTGCGTTTTTGATATGATTTCAAGCATGCTAAACTTTATTTTTACTACCTTACCTTAATTTCAAGTTACCTATTTCCCCAATCTTTTCGTTCTCAAGTAAGTAATTTGCGACCGCAGTCGAGGGCGACCCAAAGGCTGTCTACGTGAAGGGGGAGGGTGCCACTCCTTTCCCTGAATTTCTTCACTTACCCTCGCTCTAATTCCTAATGCTAAGTGCCAAACAGGACATCGGCGAGTACCAGTTTTTAAGTCTTTGGTGTCACCCGGCTGGGGGTTGAACCCACAACCTTGCGAACGGGAGGCTAACACTTTAACCACTTGGCCACGCCGTCGTTCTTAAAACTTACTGAAATGTACTTCTTACTTCTCCAGTGCTGTGGCCACCGGGGGAAGCCAGGGGGTCTAGCCCCCCCCCCCCCAGATACTAAACATAATATTCCCCCTAATATTTGTTTCGTTTCTACGACAATGATCTCTTATTATGTCTAGACCGAAAATTTTAAATTGTGGCCATTCTGCCTTTCGTTCATATCTGGAGGTATGTTGTGTAATGTACATTTCATCCTTTTTTTAATTTCCATTATTAGTATATTATAGTTTATGTCAATTCTTATACATCTATCATTAACACCCTTTGTACCTTACTGAATGGTTTATTGTTTCTTAGGCATATTCGAATTATGATGAAGAAGTTGGTTATTGTCAGGGCTTGTCATTTATCACCGCAACCTTCTTACTACAGGTATGAACCTTGAATTTGTTTTCCTAATAATCCGTACCATAATAATTTTCTGTGAAATAATGTTCTAGAGTTTTTATTATTTTTTTAAGTTTAAGTTTTAAGGCAACTTAATTATTTTACAAAGATTTTCAACATTCCATAGAAAATATTGCAAAGGCGTGGAACGGGTTTTTGAAATATTGTATCTGTAAAGTTGTTTCTGCTAGTACACTTGTTTTGTTCCCATTCATGAAATGTTTTAATAAGTGTTTTGTCGACTAAGAATTTTGAAAAGCATATATTTAACTGACCCATATATTTTTAACAATCTGCCTGTTGAACATCGAGTAAGATTTGCCTCCGCTAATAATTATGAACCTGTGCGTTTTACCAACAGGTCGAAGAGAAAGAAGCTTATTCCTTATTGGTCAAAATGATGCATGATTACGGACTACGTGACTTGTTTAACAATGGGTTTGCTTCGTTGCATCAATATTTCTTTGTTCTTGATCGTATACTTGAGGTTTGTTCCGCCCTTCGTTATTTACTGCGCTTTTTTTATTATTCATTAAATTTGTGTGAAAAATCTGAATTCCGTATTGCACAAACAAAAAAACGAGATACATCCTGGTTACTCATATTTTTGTTTTTGTCTGTCTTTAAAAATTGCCTACCGGGTGGCCCAAAAGAAAACTTGGGACGCTTGACAGTTATACTTATAGCTTAAATTTAAGTCATACCTTCTTTCCTTCATTATTTGAAGGGGAATTTGAGTAACTTGTATGGCCCTAAGACGCCGTCAAAGTTTTTTTTGGGCTACCCGGTAGTAACTACTGTTGAAAAAGTTTGAAGACATTTATAAAAAGGTCCTTTAACTCCGCAGCGCATGATAATAATGATGCTGTATGACTTGAGATCTATCGACCTTCTTCTACGTGTCCACCTGAAAAAAGATAATCGTCCTGAAAATGATAAATTCTTTTCACTTTCATTCTTTTATAGGACACGATGAACGATTTATATCAACATTTTCAAAACAATAACATCGAATCACATATGTTTGCTTCACAATGGTTTTTGACGTTGTTCACAGCCAAGTTCCCTCTCTCATTGGTATTCAATATCGTCGACATCATCTTCTGCGAGGTATGAGACAACTATGTTTCTTCTCGTATCCAACTCCATTTCATTCATTTAAAACTTTTCTATGTCGAAACTGTCATATAGGACGTTAGTTTTTGTGCATCAAAATGGCTTTAATCATACAACGCAGATGATTCAAATTCCGTACAATTATTTCAATTCTATACGAATTTACAGTCATTCACTTATTAAAGAGCGGAGAAAATATTCGTTTTTCACAATTTGAGTTCTTTTTTTTTCGATCGCGTGCTGCTTGCTTTCGTACTCGATATTTGCAGAAAGAAGACTTGAAACACAGAAATCTATCCCCTTTTTTCCACACGAGACTTTTTTTTTACTTTTGGATTTATTTTTCAGGGTCTTGACTCGATCTTTCAGATAGCTGCTGCCCTTTTAAAGGTATAAAAATACATTTAATTATGTCTTTTGTTGTAAATTTCAAAGATATCTAACGTTTTTAGTTTAGTTATGGATCATTTTTTAAGGCTTATGGTGGACTTATTGCAATTGTAGACAATGAACTGGAAATCTAAGTTAAACCACGTCATCTTCAATCAAATTAAAAGCTGTGTTTTCGTCTCTGGTCCTTCACTAAAACTTGTTTTTCGTTTTTTATTTTCAAGACGGCTAAAAAGGACTTACTGCAACAGGACTTTGAAGGCATACTGAAATACTTTCGAATCAACATACCAAAATATTACATGTTGGAACCACATCGGAAAGACCTTGTCAAAACTATTTATGATATAAAGGTATGGTATAGTTCACGAATATGGTGTCCAATTGAAGATAATCTTTCTTTAGACGTTTATGACTTTTATAGCGAGTATATGTACCCAATATAAATCGAAGGCCGGGTGAGTGGGACTGTAGAAGCGGGTTGTCACGCAAATGACCGTCCGCTTGGCTCAACAACCGAAAAGATCGTCACACGTGAGCTAGCCATTTTATTTTCGTTCTTCTATTTATCTCGGTTATATAAACTGGCTTATGTTTTGAATAGGGAAGGTCCTAGAAGTAAATTTGCCACAATATTAAAACACAAATAAATTTTCATGTTCCTTTTCTTCGTCAGATTTCCAAGAAGAAAGTATTAAAATATAAGCAAGAGTATGTCCAAATGAAGGAGGAGCAGGAATTGAAAGAAGATCCAGTCGAAAGACTGAAAGTAAGTCGTGCGACTTTGTTCAATGCTTTTTATGTTTTAATTCTACAAATTTACCAAATATATGCTTTCTTACTTCCGAAAGTACGCTCAAAATATTGCCTCATTACGAAAGGACAAAGCTATTTCGTGATTTTTCGTCATTATAGATGATCTCCAGAGGTGTTATTGAGTTACATTAAACTTATAGCTTTCTTTGAACTTGAATATCGATGAATCAGAATTGATAATTTGGTCCTCATTTACAATGGAACGTTAGCACAAGGGCACTGTGTTGTACTATGATCAGTACATCGATAATTAGATGGTTAATTTTTCAATGATATTGAGACATAAAACCAAGGATGGTGACAAAATTATATTTCGATAAACTAATATCATCATGGTGTATTTTATAAACAACCTATTTCTTAATTCCTTTGTTAGAGAGAAAAAAGTGAACTACAGATGGATAAACTCCGTTTAGAACGAGAGAATGACAGTTTGGCGTATGAAGTTGTCACCACCCAAGTATCAATGCAAGAAATCATCACTGAGGTAATTTCAATACTTCTTCTTCTTCTTTTCTTCTGTCTTCCTCCAGTGGTGCTAGGGAAGCCTGATCTGAAAGCGGCACATCTCTTACCGACAGAGTCTGAATTGATTCTGCCAGTTGGCTTTTTTTATTTATTATATCTTTTTCATGAGTATTTCGATATCCAGCATTGAAATTTTTGTCCTCTAATCATTTTTACTAATGTTCTGAAAACACCAGATTATTCATTCCACGTCTTTACAGCTAAGATTTTTAATGATATTTCTAGTATTTTTTTTAAAGGAATGTTATGCTATTTTTTCAGAGAGAAGAGAAGTTGAACGAGATGATCAAAGAAACGGAAAAATTAAATAGTCATTTGTCTGATGCTGAGGAAGAGGCAGAACGATTAAAACTCGAAGAAGCAAGGGTATGCATGCGATCAAGTTTCAAAAACATTATTATTACTTTGTAATGAGACCCAGTTCCTTCGAGCTACTAAAAACGCAAGAGGTGACCATTACCTGATTAGTGTTTTACCTCTGCCACGAAAAGCCATTAGAAGCATTTTTGGAAATATTTCTCTGAGAAGAATATGACGTAATCTTTTCTCTAAGAAATTTCAACCGCAAGAAAAGTTGTGCCGTGAGTGAAGACGGTCTTTAAGATTAACTTCAACAACAAAGTTCAGTATGAAATGTGTATGGGACATTTTAATTTGCATTTTTTTTCAGGTGAAAGATATGTGGCGTGATAGTATGAATAATGCTGATGAAAATAAAGCGAAACAGGGTCGTATCATTGATGATTATAAACAGGTAGGGAGGGATAGTTCGTCTATTTGTTTATATGTTAGAGTTTCTGGAGCTGCCAAATTGAGCCCATTGAAGTTTTCCGTAGTAAAGTCTCTTAAACGAGTTTGGAGAACGAAGTATCGAGACAAAAATTTGTCTCTTTTATATAAGCAATTTTTAGAGACTTTTGTATATACTAAAGAACGACATGGTCTCAATTTGGGAGATGAATTATATGTTAGTTTGTTCGTTCGTTTATTTATTTATCCGTTAGTTAGCTTGGCCGCTTGTTCATCCGTTTACTCGCTCGCTCACTCACTTCTTCCGCCCTTCCCCGAAGCTGGTATGGTCGAAATTCTTACAGATGACTCTTGTGTCAAATTGTGTGATCCACTCATTAATTCACCTTTTTTATAGATCTTGGCTCGATTAGAAGAACGCAATGAAAAGTTGAAGCAAGATTTCACAGCTGAAACAGAGCTACTGAAGGTTAGTTTTTAAATTTGATTTAAATTTAATTTGGAATATCTATTATGTCCTTTTTTTAACCCAAAGTCTTTTGAAAATCTCTGTTTCAGAAATGTACGACCCGGCCGGGCCTTCTATTTTAATTACGGTCCAGTAGCATATCTAGAACTGGATTTTAACTGCAATGCTGATTGAGAATTTGATTGATACGATTTACTTTATAGAAACAACTGTCAACCTGTGAAAATTGTACGACCGCCTTGATGAAAAACATCTATCCAGACGATGATGACGAAGGCGGACCGAGAGAACCAACCATCACTAAGTTATTGTCTAAAGAAGACCACGAGGAGCAAATGCGAAGCCTAGAAGAAGAGCTTATTAAAACGAAAGTCGCGCTGGCGGAGGAAAAAAACCGTGCGGACGAAATTGAAATGAAATTGCACAATGTAATGACGGCCAACGATAAACCATGGTATAAAAAGGTAACTGTTATTAAGAAATAGGATTTCTACTAAAGTGTTGTTTTTTGGCTTGTGTCGTAAATTGTGTTTAAAAATTAGTTGTATATAATTATTATAAATAGCTCTTATTAAAAAAGTATCAGAATTGTTATACTTGGCAAGAAGTATTAATATTGTAATGTTCGAAAATGTTTGTTTACGTATTTAGTTTTGTGAAATTTCATTGAGTGAATTTTTGTTTCCTACGCACATATTGTACCTGACATCTCGCAATACTCTCGGTCTATAAGTTTTGATATGATCTTTAGTGCGCATGTGCAGCTAACTTCATTAATTTTGATATTCACGACATCCATCACGTAATCTTTTCTACGGACACATCCTAAAAATCGGTGTGTTTACCACTAGTTTTATTGTTAAAATTTTCAAAACTAGTGACAAACACCGGATTTTTAGGTTGACTCTGTATAAAGGATTACGTAATCGATATCTTTGCCGATTTCCGTAGTAGAGGACGTAAAGGGAGTTAAACGTCCGGAACTGTTCAGGTTTGAATATTATGGTAGTCTGTCATGCGCTTAGCTGATTATTCCACAATTGAAAATTTGGAAAAATTTCATATTTTTTAAAAATTTAGCGTGTATTTATTTCTACAGCAGAAAAAGTATAGATATATTTCTATTTTTATATTACATAAGAAAAATAAGATACCTTGGAATTTTTAATCCAGTGGGTTTTATTTTGTTTTCATTTTTTTACGAAAAACGAATTATTTAGTTTTTAAAATCAATTATTTTCTGTTCTTGTTAGCAAAGCTTTATCTTTCCATTCTTTGTTTTTAAGCTGCAATTGGTTTTCTCTCAATGCTGTGATTTTGCTTTTTTTATTCAAAGTGAGACTTTTCATTGTGTTCCAGAACCAGTATGCTTCATTTTCGTACAACAAATTCCTGATTTTGTCGCCCTGCAATTCTATATTTTTGGTTAAATATGAAAGGCGCTATATTGTAATTAGAATTTAAAATGTATTTAAAAGAAATGAACAGGGATATTTTTTTGTTTACTACAGTCTAACATTTTTATTGCTTTATAAAGAAAGTATATGAAAGTGTATGAAACTCAGAGTCCTAATTTCACTTGAAAATTGTTAAATCCATCAAAACAAAAATTTATCAATCGAATGATGAGCTGGTCTCTCTTTCTGAAATAAAATGCTTTCATAATCTATCCCTGAGATTGTGTCACGCTAGGATTTATCTCTGTTCCACGATGTCGCATCATCCATGGTCGCATTTAACCTTTTAGAAGTCTTTAGAAAACTTCTTCCCTAGTCGACTCTGAGGGCCATACTTTACTCTATAACTTGTTGATGTTTACCTTACGAATAAAAACAAGAAGCCTAAAGGCTTGAAGGCCCAGCAAGAGAGAGAAAAGGATCAATAAACAGTAGAAATATAGAAATTT
>JAUJPO010051782.1:0-10055 GCA_032270745.1 Tiaropsis multicirrata
GGATACCGATGAATAAAATTAATGACCAGATTATTTCACTGGTGTAAGCAGAAATATTATAAACAATTGACCGAACAATGTGAAATATTTCAGCGAACATTTTAAGGCTAAAATGAAGATTTTTCACCAAGCGATTCTTCAGGAATCACCAATAAGATACATTTGTGTTTTGTGCATTACAATATTATCAATACGCTACTCTACTGAATGCACACTATTATTCATAAAAAGCATTTTTCTTAATTCTCAACATTCGGTGTTTTGTATGATGGGAAATATTTTTTGCTTAAAATCTCAACGTACATAGATTGTAAAGTAGGGTTGTTTACAAATAAAGGCATCAAGATCCAAGTTCTGGAAGATTGAATGTGGCAATGGACTATATTAGTCCATTCATAAATTATTCCATAATTATAGTGTTTTTATGATAATGTTTGGGTAATTTTAGTAATGAAATTTAGGTTTAAGGTGCTTTCTCCAAGCAATTCAAAATTATAGGAACTGAAATAGCAATTATTTCTTCGACATTATTTTTTCTATGCAGTCTCTTGAAGGGTCCAAACATCAATGGAAGAGACACATCTGGCTGCACTGCTTTACACTTAGCATCATTGTATGGTAATCAGTAAGTCTATTCTTACTAATAATTCAAAATATTTACTCAAGAGAAGAATTTCAAAACATCTTTATATATTATGAATTTTTTAGACAGTTTTCAGCTCTCAGATGTGACGCCCTAAGCAATTTGGAGTACATAAAATTGGGCCGGCTAAAGCCGGAAAAGTGTCTGGATTTTTGCCAGACCTCCGGCAAGAAGTCAGCTGAGAAAGGTTTTGCTCCTCGATGTTTGGCCCCTCGATGTTTGGCCGGCTACTTTATTTTTTGACAAACATTTAAAGCCGGCCATTTAGCTGGCTAATTCGTTTGCCAGTGAAAATAAAAGAAAAAAAAGTGTCTAATGTTTTGTTTCTTATAGTGTGTTGAAAAAAACATTTGAATGAGTCAAGAGAACATTCGATTTCCTAATGTATCTACATACATCTTTAGCATATGATTTGAAAAAAATTGTTTGAAAATTTGCAAGTGAGAAAAAGAAAATTTCCTTCTATTTGTTGCTTGTTTATTTGACAGGCAGAAGAGAAGGTAGAAATTTATTGATTGTTGACAGGTTGATTGTTTTTGTTGTGGACTTTCTCTTCTATTTTGGAAATATATATTATATAAAATCATAAATTTAATTCTTTTTTTTTATGAAAGAGAACCTCTTTGTATGTATGTTGAACAGGAGGGACAATAATAGCGTAACTTTTTAGCAAACCTTACTCAAGAATGAATGTTTTGTTTTTAAATATTTGGTTTATTTATGTCAACCAGCAGCTCAAACTCCTGTTGTAATGTAAGTATTACTGTGTATTCTATAAAGATTAGACAAAGCAATTACCCCCTGGACTGCACAACAAAGCTAAACGAGTTTGCTTGTTTTTTTTTGAGAACACCCATGTCTCTGTGCCCCAGTAGTGGGTACCAAGTCCAAGAACGGGGTGAGTCAAAACTTTCTAACCCACTGTGTTGGGTCAAATCATGAAGGTCAAATATTATAATTTTTCCAGCGGGGTCATTTCAGTTTTTTTTTGGTTTTCTCTTTGTATGTTTGGTTTATAAATGGGGTGACAATTTTAGATTTTTAGACAGGACTGTCTAGTAGGATGGATCCCAACTGGAGATAGAAGAAACATTTTTTTAAATCAAGCTTTGGAAGAGCCAATATGGCCCCAAACAAGACGTCAAACTATTATTCTGCTTCTGAAAACATAAATTTACAAAAGCTGTACTTTTCATCCAAAGAGAAATCACACGAAACTCTTGTTTACTTCTTTTGTACGACAGCCAAAAAATAACAATATAGAATGAAGCCGGCAGATTAGCCAGCTAAATTTTGAAAATTAAACAGACTATCAGCCAGCCAATCGTCCGACCAAATCAGCCGGCTCTTTACCGTCATCTGCGTAAAAATAAAAAATAAAAATAAGCCGGCTGGATGACCATCTAAAAAGAGATTGGCTTGTCGGCAGCCTTATTTTTATGTACTCCAAATCACTTGGCGAGTCACATATTATTTATATCTAAAGCATGTTTAGCATAAATTTATGTCTCCTTCATTCTTTTGCAAAATATTTGTATGATTTTTTAGTGATGCTGCTGTTTTTTTACTTCATAATGATGCATCTGCTAATGTGCCAGACAATGCAGGTAAGAGTTTTATCATCTTTATATATTAGAGTAAGATAAGGGCAATTTAAGTTCACCAATCTTTTGTCGATCTTTGATATGAAGTCGAATAGAAAATAGAAAAATCAAAGTTATTTTTTGTCAATGCAATGTCTTATTTCAATCCTTCTGAAGCAAAATATTTTTACTGACTAATTAGGTCTAGTTAATGTCAAATTAATGGTCTAAATTAATGTTCTAAAATATAATCATGTTAATCGAAAAATCATTTTATTTTATTGCGAGGTACAATAAGCCTAATTCTGTTAATTTTATTTAGGAAGCTTTCCACTTCATCTTGCTGCATTCAACGGTCATTTTGAAATTGCACAGACTTTGATTTCAAGAGGACCATCAAGAGCACAAGTTAATGAAGCGGTAATTTGTTTACTTTCTTTTTGCCGTTGACTCTTGAATGTTTCAGTTTTTGCAACTGGTTTAAATGAATTATTTTGACATACATTTTAGTAATCTTTCCATTATTTCTTTCACTGTAGAATATGGCAGGCGACACAGCGTTACATGTTGCATCTCAATACGGTCACGAGAAGGTTGTGAAAGTGTTGCTTGGGGTAAGATAGCAAGGTTTTATTATTGTTGTTGTAAAGCTACAGTTGCTTGGTGCGTTCTCTGATGAGAGGAAATTTTTTTTCTGATTTACAGATGAGGTTTTCAAGGCCTGAAATAGCATCCAGACTGGATATTGTCTGACACAAATGAAAATACATTGGACATTTTGTCTACCTAATTTCAATTATTGAGTGCGTTAATCCTTTTTTGTAACTTTTAGGTACATTTTTTACCCTCACAACTTTGTGTACTTGCTTTATTCAAATTGTATGTTTGTTTGTTATCTTCAACTTATTTATCAACTTTTATATAAATAATTTTGGCAGTTGACATAACATTTTGGCTATATATCCAGTACAGTTTATAAAAATACATGTCAGACCCAAATCAAATTCAACCAGACATCTTACATGACTGAGTTAGAATTGTTATTTCAGTCTCTTTGAGTGTCTTTGAGCTTTGAGACTATCTGAGACTGTATCCATTGGCTTATCCTAGATATATGTTTGTTAATATCTGAAAAGCTGAGTCGAAGCAATTTGATGTACACCAATTGATCAACAAAAAATTAGTTTTTTGTTAATTATAGAATTATGCAGATGCATCGTTTAGAAACTCTAAAGATGAAAGCCCACTGGACCTTGCTGCTCAATATGGGAGATTGTTAACGGTAATTTTTATTTTGCTATGAAAAAAATAAATCTAACCTTAATAAGACACAACTCGAATAGAACAATAAATAAAACACACAAACCAAATAAACTTTTTGCGGAAAATTATTGTGAAATTGATTTGATTTCTTTTTCAAGACTTTATCCACAACATTATTAAAATGAACAGTTAGAGTTTGCAGAATTTGTATTGGAAATTTATGAAATTTTTTTGTTAATCTTCTATAGCAAAATGAGTCTTTGTTTATATCCTTTCCATCCTCTTCCCTAAAAATTATTGTTTTCATCCAATCAGATCAGATCGTAGAAAGTTTTAAAATCAAAAAATTTGATATTAATATAATAAAATTTCAAAGTTCTCTTTTTGAAAATTTTACTATTCACAAAATTTTACAATTCACAAAATTTTACGATTTGCACTAAAGGTAAATATTATTCTATGATTATTCATTTATACTATAGGTTGAGCTTTTCCTGAATTATGATCGAGCTTTATGTTACAAATCACCAGTCCATAAACACAGTCCTTTACATCTTGCTGCAAGAAATGGTCATACAGATGTTGTCAAAACCCTTCTTAATTATGGAATGCCAGTCAATGCTACGGTATAAAATTTTGAGGACCTTCTTTCATTTTAATTAAGGGGATTTAACGAGACGTGATATAATATATAGGGGATTAGGTATTGCTACAAAAGAGTAGACTCAATTAAAGGTATGCTTTTTGGACCTATCACAGTAATAATAATAAAAATTTAAGAATAATAATATTGTACCATCCCCTAAGGGGAATTCACTTAACACTGTTAAATACTTAACAAATTTTAGGAAAATCATTGCGCTAATAGCAATGATAAGAAAAAATTAAGAAACATTAATTATTGCATACAGATCTCCAATGATCTTTATTCTTAGCCAAATTAAATCATTCTTATCAACATTAACCTTCTTAAGGGCTTTTACCAAGGAACAACCATAAGTCATTTCGGGGGATCCACGCGATCGCTTTTCACTGACCCATGAAGAAATCATTTTTCTTGGCAGAGGATCCATGTGAACAACATGGCCAGCCCATCTTAGCTGCCTTTTAACAATATAGATATCAATACATTTTTCAGGAAAAGTTTTTTGTGGCTGGGCCAAAAACAGCCTTAAAAAGAGGTTTTTGGGGGGTTTTCTCGAGATCAGTTTTCTTCTGATTTTTTATGCAAAGTTGGGTATTTGGTTGGGTATTTGGATACTCTCGAATGTGACAAAGTAAGATTTTTGAGAAAATACTTGAGAAGATTTTTGGGGATTCACGAAACTATGTTTCAAGATTATTTTTTTGACGCATATTTTCTACCTTCGACCTAATCGTAACAATTTTCGACATTAGAAATTTTGTTTGCCGATTTTTTATTCCTATTTCTTATTTCTTTTTTCACTTTGCTTACTTTATCTTTATGTTGAATAGGTTTTTTTCTGTCTGATCATCTGACCTTCACTGTTATAGGTAGGTCTATTCAGCATCCGGCTTGTTCAAAATTGGTCCCCTAAACAAATAATGGTTTGAAAATCTAGCTTCATTTCTAATACATTTGAATTCTATTGAAAAGTTTTGTTTTGCAACAAATTTTTATCTTGTTGATTCTGTTATATCTTTAGTGTGATATGGGTACTGCTCTTCACTGTGCTGCTACTTATGGGAAAACTGCAGTTGCCAAGCTTCTCATCGATAGAGGTAGGTAGTAAAAGATTATTATTAACTATTTTAATTTCAGGGAATATCTATAATATTAAAATTCAATCACAAGATTATCAGTTTCAAAGTTTTTTAATCACCGAGAAATGGAAATATATATTATAACTTTTAACAATAATTTTGAAAATGCAAATCAAATTTATGCTCTACTGATTAAAAAGAGCAAAGCCATGTCTTTATAGAGACACAAACTCTTCAATTTTGTTCATGATCCTGGCATTGTAAAAGTTGGAAATTTTGTCTTACCTTAGGAATTGACATTGAGATAGAAGATGATAACGGTCAAAAAGTTTTAGATATTTTGGTCAAAACGCCATCACAAACTTCACAAGAAATCACTGGCTTAATCTATGGTATGGGATTCTTATTTATACTAACCTTTTTTTATGACGTCATAGCTAATAACTTAATATAATAAACTTTTTGTCTGTTTCATATATAAACTCAACACCGGCTTTCTCATCTTCTACATCCAAATACGCTTCTTTTAACCTGCTGATGCACAAATGGGTGCTAGTTATGTGCATTTTTTACGGTAAGTTTGCTGAATGTCGAATGCACTTATATGGAAACAAGACTACATTGAAAAGGCTTAAAGTATTGTTTCATGTTTTTTCCAGCTAAACCAGCCTCTTCGAATGATGCAGAATTGGTAAGTTAATAAGAATCTAATTTTGTGAAATAAAATTACATTCAATTTACAATATTGCAGTCTGACTGTCGAGTCAAAAGAGTATACATCTTGCAGATTGTGTGCAGATTGATAAATGGATCAACAAAAATAATAACAACACCTATAAGTTAATTGAGCTTCTTTAGTCTTTTTGTTCAAGACATTAATGTTTTGGTGCGGTGGTTCACAATGCCTTTGATTGCGCTAAAATCGTGTAATCAGGTCAGAAAAAACCCAATCACGCCATCAATAAAATTGTTGGAGGCGCATTATAGAATACTTTAAGCTATTTTATACATAGCTAATATTCAAAATGGGCAATGTTTTTTTTACTATTTTTTAGAGTCGCTCTCCAGGTACTTCATACAGTGGGCAACAGTTTGAAATAGTAGAGCACCCTAAAAGAAAAGGTGAGTTTAAATTTCATTTAATTAAGCTGATGGCAATATCAGTGTTTTAACAACCTTGAAAATAAATTTTGTACTCAAAGTATCTCAATTAATCTTTATTTAAAAGGGTATAGAGCCGTTTAATGTAAAATGTGCCATTTTATATAGCGGCGCTGACTCATCAACGTGCATAAAAATATTAGTCTAAAAAATGTAAACAAAAGATCGAAAGTTGATTTGAGCTATGGCGAAAACATTCTATTGTCTTTGTAAACAAAAAGATCGCAAAAACGTTTTGGAATTAATTGAAAATTTAATGTCTTCATCTAAAAATATTATTGAGGCCTTTTTGTGTTCTTAAAGATTTTTTAAAACTTCATTATATTCACTTAAAAAAAAATGTTTTAGACGATGTCACGTTTTTTTTTATTATGATCTAGTCTGTTAATAAGGTTACATTTTTTGCTGACATAAGCGCGCAACTTAAAAAAAATATTGGTTATAATAAGTTCCAATGCCTTTAAGTTAAGTTTTTAATAATATTGTGGTTGATTCCCAACCTTTTTTTCTTTAGATATAAACAACCTAGACATCATTTCACAGGTACTTGACATTATTTGACTCTTTATATAATTACCAAATTCATTCTAGTAATTTTTTAATCTTTAAATCATTTTCTTTATCAACTTTGTAATTCTGATGTATTTTCTTTTCACAGCCATCAGGATATGACGTTGTTCCTCCACCACGACCCAAACCAGGTATTTTGTGATTTTTAAAAGTAATGTTTTTTTGGAAAAAAAATTCTAAAAATGTACCTTTGTAAAGCAAATTGTTTTTTTATGAGCTTTATAAAACAATAAAGTTTCATCGAGTTTTGAAAAGCTTCAACTTTTGAGGCAAATTATCTATATCATAAACTCAACATCCTTAAATCTTGAAAACTCTGGATATTTGGAAAAAGGTTCAATGGAAAGTTTGTAGCTGATATCTTTGAAGGAGAGCATTCTTTGTTTTCTAATTTTCTATCATTTTTTGTAGGAAAACCTAAGAATGATGCTAATCGACCGTACTCCCTAATAGCTGCTACATCTCTTGATAATGCTAGTGATGACGAAAACAATCTAACTCGCGTACAGTCAACACCAATCGAACTCAGTAGCAAAATGAAGAAAGATATATTTTTTAGTAAATATGACGAGGACGATAAACAAAAAACAAGTGGGCCATATTGTTTAGTTGGCGAAGACGTGCCCAATTTGAAATCCAAGAAAAGTATCAAGCAAAAACGCACGAGTGCTAGTAGAACTCAAAGTGTTCACCCGCACGAGGAAGAGATGGGTGGTACTTATTGTGAAATTCCAGAGCCTGGTAAAAGGGACTCTTATTATACCAAAATGAATAGTGCAGTACCTGATAATCTGTACCAAGTTCCACCAAATGCTGATTTTCACCAGAGGCAGTCGCCAGGAAATGAGGATTTGTACCAAGTTCCACCAAATGCTGATTTTCACCAGAGGCAGTCGCCAGGGAATGAGGATTTGTACCAAGTTCCACCAAATGCTGATTTTCACCAGAGGCAGTCACCAGGAAATGAGGATCTGTATCAAGTCCCACCCAATGCAAGTTTCCCCAAAAGAGGGACTCATTTATCTGATATTCCGCAGCCTTCAACCGTCAGACCTCAGGATCAAATAAATATGCAAGAAGACTATTACGGGGTGCCTAGTAGTTTAAGGAAAGTAGATTCGCAGGCTATTAATGTTCCAAGACCGAAACAACGTAGTCAAACCATGCCAGCTGAAGTTCCCAGTAGCCCTATGGATACGTATGATAATGTGAATTTGCAAAACAGACAAAACATGTCTTCTTCCAAAGAATCTTATGATAATGTTCAGATAACCAATTCACCCATGAGTGGAGGTGAAAATTATGATAACGTCAATATTAAAAACAAAGAGCATGCGCAGAGTGACTCTTACTACCAGCGTCCACCTTCGAGTTCGTTTAACTCAGCAGGTTCAACAGAAGGATTATTTTATCAAGGGTCACCAAGTAGTCCACAATCATATTACCAAAGACCACCTTCAAGTTCTCTCAGTTCCACACCAGGAGATGACCATTATTACCAAGCTCCGCCCTCAAATTTCAAGCCCAAACCGCAAGGTGGAATCAAACAGAAGCCATCACAACCTCAACAGTACACAAGTGTCAAAACTAAAAGTATGAAACAAAAACGGACTGCAACCATAGTCAAAAGAGACATTGATTTGTCGGATTCACCTCCGCAACAAAAAGAAATTGAAATTCTAAAAGAACACTCAATACCGAAGCCCGAGGAGAGTAAACAGTTATCTAAAGGTGAAATTGAAGCCATTGAAAGAGAACGAAAAACACACGAAGCGAAGGAGAATTTATTAGCTCAAGCCAATATCAATGAACCTGAAGGCTCACCCAAGCCCGTACCAAAGCCACGCATGAAGCAATCACGTACATCAGAGAAAAGGGTTGAGTCTGGATACAGGATGAGCGAAACAACAGCTAAACAGCCTCTTGATGAAACTTATGAATGGAGTAAGGTAAAAAGCTATTGTTTATGTTCTTTTTTGAACGGATTTAGTTTAGGTTCCGATACGAATTCAATTGCAATCTTAGAATCGGTTCTAAGTTCTGGGCCTGGGGAAATTAACGATGCCAGTGGTGACTTCACTACCGTGACCTGGACGGCGCTCGATTCCACAACCTTCTGATCTGGAGACCAGGAACAGCACGCTAGGATGTTAGGCCACAGCTCTTAGGTCTAGTTAAATATATTTAGTACTACTGCGATTGGTTTTATGCCATTGTCGAATCTCTAGATTAAATTCGGCAAAAGCTCGATCGACTAAGAAGTAGATATTTTAAGAAAATTTAGTCATTTGCAAGATCAGTTATTAGACATAAAAGTTATTGTAAAGTTTTTGCTTTAAAATTTATTTTTTTATCCTTATAGATCGATGCTTTTTTATCGAATCTGGAAGCATATGCTGGCGACGCAAAAGATATTAAAGGTAAAAACATAGTAGACATTTTTTCCATCCGGATCATCCTTGGTCTTGTGGATTCTATGTATAAAAAGTGCGGCTGCCCCTACTTTTTGCGCCAATTCTATTTTCCCAAATAGGTTCATTGGGCTTTTCCAAATAAATATGTACTTGAGGGTTGTTGTGGAAGCCCCCTGGATTTTATACCAAATTCTTGTACCTCCCTGGATTTTCAACATTGACATTTCTCACACCCCCTTGGGTATTGTATGTTGGGGATATGATTGCAAGCAGCCATGCCCCTGGGTTTTCTCCCCTCTGGATTTTCACCATAGTGACTCCCTTGTGTCCGACTTCTTCAACAATCAGGGCATCAGAGGGTAAGCCCATTTACTGCAGCAGAAATAGATTTAAAATTCGCATTTTCATCAACCTTTTAAAAATATCATGTGAAAACATATCGAAGTTTTACACTTTTCAAATTACTATTGTCTCGAAAAACTATATATAATTCGCCAATTTTCATCAACCTTTTAAAAATATCATGTGAAAACATATCGAAGTTTTACACTTTTCAAATTACTATTGTCTAGAAAAACTATATATAATTCGCCAATTTTCATCAACCTTTTAAAAATATCATGTGAAAACATATCGAAGTTTTACACTTTTCAAATTACTATTGTCTAGAAAAACTATATATAATTCGCCAATTTT